>JAMXBD010004473.1:0-60673 GCA_024138025.1 Combretum micranthum
AAAAATGAAATTTGTAATTTAGTAAATGAAAATGTAATAATTGTAAAATTATTTAAGAGACAAAAACTCATTGGAAAAGAAAATGAAATGAGTAGTTTGTAAGGATGTAAGAATAGGGTATGGTAGTGTGTAGTGTAGGTTGTACTTGTGAATAGTAGACAAGACATCTACTTTACCGTTGTTCCGAAAACACGGGAAAAGCTAAACTGTAATTTTATAGCTCGAAAAATTATTAAATTGATATTTTTGGAATCCTAAAAAATTACGAATTCTAATGAATATTCCGGAATATTTTTCTGAATCCGTGGCCCGGGGCACCCTTTCCCGTAATTGGGCTCGGGAAGCCCGGAATTGAAAAATTCCCGAATTTAAAACTTTCAAAGGTCTAAAATATACTTAGAATAATAATCCATCTTCATTTACTTTATAAAATTTCTTTATTATGAAACCGAAGGAAAGCCAGATTTAGGTCCCTAAGAGCTTAACACAGAAGACTCAAATTGTACGGAAATAGGGTTTCACTTCCAAAACCGGGTTTCTAAACTACTGAAAATACCGGGGTTTACAAAATTATGTTGTATAAACATAAAATGTCAGTTTCTAAATTGGCAAGGGTCTAAACCGAAAGTCAACCGGAAACCTAAGACAATGAATTCCCAAAAACCCTAGTAGTTAGATCCAGCAATTCCGTATTCCAAACCAAGGAGTTGGATATGAAAAAAGGTGTAGTTGGTTCGTACTAATACTATGATCCTTTAAAAGATAAGATTACCGAATTTTCGATCTATTTTGAACTCGATCGAATACAGACTTCGAAAAGCATGTCCCGAGCTTGAAATATAAAAAATATGATATTAGTACCGTTAACTCGTTTTTATAAGGATTATAAAATATCAAATTGTAATTTTTCGATAACTAGAATTATCTGATTTTTTTCGATTTTATTTGTATTTCATTACTTCGGTAATTAACTAGTCTTTTGCTACTATTCACTTCTATTTCATTACACAATTTTATTATTCTTATAATGTAAATCCCAGTTTTCCTAGTAATAAAGTAAACTTCAGAAACCGGAAAATGAAATCCTAAACCGGTTTAGTTTTAGCTTTGTGAGAGAAACCTAGAATACCCTAGATCGGCTTTCCTTCAGTTTCATATCAAAAGAACTTTTATAAAATAAATTAATGTGAATATTGTTTTAATAAAGTATATTTAAACTATGGAAAGTTTTGATTTCGAAAAATTTTCTATCCGGGCCTTCTGAGCTCCATTACGAAAAGCAAGCCTCGAACTAGAAACTCCGAAAAATACCGGAATACTTTTTAGAACAGAAATTTTATAAGGATTTCAAAAATATAAGTTTTATAATTTTTTCAAGTTATAAAAATTACAATTAAAACATTATTTACTGTATTTTCATTACTAACCGATACTTTAAATGTCAAATCTATTTCTTTTTACATTCTTCTACACTATTCACAATACAACTATCCATAACCTATTCTTACATCATTACACCCTACTCTTATAATTACATCATTTCTTACAATTACCTTTCCAATAAACTTTTTATTCATTTAGTTACTTAATTAATTCAAATCTTACACAAACACAAACTCAAACAACTCCGCTCCCTCTTACTACTCCTCACATGGCCGGCGCAAACCCACCCACCCCCCTCTCCCCCCCCCCCCCCCCCCCCCCCCCCCCCCCCACCCATTTGCTCTCCATTCATTTTATTTTTCTTCTTTTATAATACAAAACAAACCCTAAATCACTTAATATAAATAATCCTTTTCTTTTCTCTCTCTTCATTTTTATTTTATTTGTTTCAAAAGCTCACAAAACCTCTTTTTTCTCTCCCCTTTTTCCGTGAACTCCCCTCCCTCTACACACACACACACCTTGTTTTTCCTTTAAATTCCTTACTCCACACAACAAAAGGTAAGAGATCTATACTTTAGGATCTTGAAACATGTAATGGCAAGTTCATTCATGTGTGATTCCACACAAAATCCCCATGAGCTTCAAGCTAGGGAAGTGGAAACACTTGAATATGAGATCATTGCCATCACAATGTTTTAGATCTTGTTATTTGAGTTATTATGCTATTATCTTGTTTTATTATTAAGGTATGTTGTTATTATTAGTGATTTGTGCATATATTCATCATCTATTCATGATTCACATAACCATCATAGTGTTCATGCATTTATAACTAGTTTAGTAGACTAGATCTAGTTGTTTTAAGTTTATACATGCATTAGACTTTTGTTTTATGCTCTTAGATAACTTGTAATAGCTTAATGGTAGTAGGAATGTAAACCCTCGAAATTTTGGATTCGAATTAAAGCTTAAACCCTAATCGGAAGTCAACCGGATTTCCGGAGTCAACAAAATCCTAGTTTCCCGTAACCGCTTAAATCCGGCATCACCGTTTAAGAAACCTTAAGAGAGTAAGAAAAATTTTAGTGAGTAGAATAGTTCGTAATTATCCAAGGAAGCCTAAAAAGGTCAGTTTAATACAATCGAGATTCGTTTTGAACCCGATCGGACACAGTTCTTGAAAAACGTGTCCAGAAGCACGGAATAGGAAAAATATTTCGAATATACCGTTAGACTCGTAAAAATATAATATTTCCAAAAATATCAATTTCCTAATTTTTCGGTAGCTAAAAATATCAGATGTCGCATTTATACGCATAGTTTCTTACTACCGGTATTTAATTGTCATGTCTACTTTACATTACACTATTTTCTACTATTCTATACTATTCATCTATCTCTACTTTTTCTTACAACCTACTCTTACAACCCATACACCTATTTCTTACACATTTTCATTTCCAATACAATTTCACATCTTTCATTTCTTACTTTTAATTAACAAAATAACAAAAAAAAATAATTTTTTCTCTCCCTCTCTCTCTTGAATAGCACCGGCCCCCTCTCTTTCTCTTCCAATTTGTTTTATTTTTACTTTATTTAATTAACACAAATTATCTCCCACATTTTTCTATAAATACCCCTTCATACTTCCACTTCTTTCACACTTCTTCTACACTAAAGTTACTATACTCAAATCTCTCTCAAAATTTCTTCAAGAAGTTCTTCCAAGAAGTTTTCTGTAGTAGTTCTTTTAGGTAATCTTTCTTCAAAATTTTTATATGTTCATTTACTTAGTATGAACTTAGTGTGTGCTCATAATCTAAATTTCTTTATGTTGCTTTATGTTTATAACTATCTAACATATTTATATGGTTATATATATTATTTAGAGCACATAAGCTCATGGTCTTGCAATTTATTTACTTTCCTTGCAATTTATTCACTTCCTTGCAATTTATTTAATTTCAAGTTCTTTTTAAGACTAGTCTTTCTAGTCTTAGACTTGTCCTCATCAAGTTAAAACATTTTCTTTTTCTTTTGGGACTAGTCTTTTCTTAGTCCCGGGGTACCTTGCTGAAGCTAAGGTCTCAATACTTGATTTATTATCTTATTAGCTTATTCTTCTACACTATTATGTTTCTTTATGTTTTCATAGCTTTATGATTCATATTCATGCATGAACATAATGGTTTTGTCTCAACAAAATAAATGAAGAAATGTTTTCTTAAAAATAAAGATTCTTTTTCTAAAAATAAAATTAGGAAGCTAATGTTTTCTAAAAATTAAAGAAGTTATCTTAAATAAAACTTAGAGGAGTTCATAAGGAATTTTACAAACATACATAACACTAAAAGAACTTTTTAAAAGTAAACAAAGATTTTTCAACTTCACTTTTCTTCAAATAATAGAAATTCCTTTTCATTAAAGTAATCTCAAGAAATCAAGAAATTATTTTTTTAAATATAGAAGTGTTAATACTTTTAAAAGTGTTGGAAGCTAAGTTTAGAAAATAAAAATCATTCCTTAAGAATTTAAGGAGATTATGGAAATAAGATTTAGGAAAAGAAAAGAAATACTTATTATAAACAACTTAAGATAATCTTCAAGCAATTACAAGCCATTAAATTTAGAGAAAGAAAAACTCATTTCAAATAACTCAAAATCTTTTCAAAGTAAAATGGACACTTCAAAAATTCTTAAGTTCAAAATCTTTCAAGAACTTACTTTTTCATAAATTGAGACAACTTCATTTACTTCATACATTATTATGAGTCAATACATATATGTTTATACCTTTCAAAAACCTTACAAAAACATTTGGAAAATCTATCTCTTCAAATAAGGTTTGGATAAAAGAAGGAAAACAAGTTTTTGCAAATTCGTGGCAAATCTAGTCGCTACCTTTTTAGGACCCAAACAACATAGTTTGATGAAAATAAGTTTAGAAATAGATAGATATTTTCGAATAGGTAGAAAACGGTATATTTTATGCGAAATTCCGAGTTAAAATGAGCAAGTTAAGGGCATTTTAAGTTGGAATTTCCTCTTATACGATTTTACCGCTATTGTAAGAAAAGTTTAAGATCTTCAAGTATAGAAACTTCATGAAAGACTCATTTTGGGTATTTCATCTTGTTTAGGTGGAGAACGACCCGAGATCGTTTTTCCAGAGGATTACTTCGATTAAGATCTACCGACATTGAGTGAGTTATTCCTTTTACTAAGTTACATTTCCTTGTTTTGTGCTTGTAATTAGTAGCACTAGCAATTAAGAAAAAGATAAAATGGATAATTGTTGTGTAACTTGGTATTATGAATGATTTAATACAAGTTAAGAATATCGGAAGTTGGTTTGATAAATAATGTGTGATTCTTGTATGAATATGATGAAAATTGTGTTGATCGCCTATAACTTGAACTAAACATTTTTGGTTAAATTTATATTGAAATCAATTCATGCATATCATACATATGAGTCACGTTTGTTTCGTTAATATTCTTCGTGTGGGGAAACGAGGAAACGGTAGTGGTGGCTGGTAGGAGCTGGAAAGTCTACATAGTGGCTAGTAGGAGCCAGAAAGTCTACATGGCAAGCAGAAGCCGATAAATCTGCAATATTGATGGTCGTATGGGCCTGTAACCTCCCAACCCTTGTCATGGAGGGCGTTAAATCCATGCTACACTTGATTTCCGGTTAATCATGTGTATCTTATGTGTTCATATGATTGGTGCATTTTTATATGTTTTGATTAAAATACTTGTATGAATTATGGAAATGTCTTATAGATTGAATGATCTCACTAAGCTAGTTTTGCTTATACCCTTATAGCTTTTTATTACAGTACGATTACCTTTGGTTGGCCCCAAGGAGCCCCATTTGCCAGGTACGAGTATAAGCTACTAGGAGTTTTTGGGAGAAGCTTTATGTATTTAAGTTTTAAACATAGGCTTCTAGGAAAAATCTCTATAGTAGGCTTATGTTATAGTGATTATTATTTTAGAAGACTATTAAAGCGGGGGAATGCCCCTAAGATGATGTAAGCATATTATTATGGAAATATTATGTTTGTTTATGTAAGTTCTTGCTTGCTTTTTATTATCTACTTAAATATAATACCCCTGTGAGTCTCCTACTATCTTGGAAGCACGCCTTGCAGGTGATATCGAAGCTCCTGCATGACTAAGGTTGTCATTCATTAGCTTTAATATTATATGCAGTGGACTGCTACGTTTAGGATACCTTCCGGGGCGTGACAGGAAAGTGTTAGGAAGCTCAAGATCTATATTAGTTTCAACAAAAATAACTTTTGAAAATTCGGATAAAAAAGGAACCCTAATTAGAAAACCTATTTTTCAACTTCAAAATGTGTATTTTTCATTTACAATGAAGAGCTTAAGGAATAGATATCATAAATGAATGATTTTAAGGAGTAAAGTTTAGATCTATAAGTTTATAGTTTACTACCATAGATTTCTTTTATATTTATGTTCATAGAAAGTGTAGATCTTGGTTTTGAACTCGAATAAAAATAGTGAAATTCGTATCTTGGCAAAACCTATATTTAAAAACCACTTTTCAAGTCTTAAAATGGAAGTTTTAGTTGAGAAAATGAAGGTTTAGTGGGTATAGATCATCAGGACTTCTTTTTACAATAATCAAAGGTGATTTTCAAAATAAAAAGCTCATTTTCGGATTTTGGCCAAGGCATAGTTTAAAAACATGTTTTACAACTCAAAAATAAAGATTTTATTCAAGAAATGGAAGGCTCTTAAGATAGGATATGTAAAGGATGATTTTTCCTAAGTTTAGATGGATTTTAACAAAAGATATGTCTAAAAATAAATTTAGTAAATTCGGATCTCAACCAAGACCAATTTTGAAAACCCATTTATCAACTCCAAAACTCATGTTTATGTGAAAAATGAAGGATATATGTCACGCTCCGAAGGTACCCTAAAACGTGGCAGTCCGCCGTACACAATATTAAAGCCTAAGAATGACCACCTCAGTCACGCGAAGGCTTCCATACTATGTACAAGGCGTCTAACACATGGAGGAGACTCATCGGAGTAATACATTTTACGTTGATATAGCTTGAGTAACAATGTAAAGGAAATACAAATTTACTATACTTCAGATACAAATCACTATACTTCAAAACAAATCATTCAACTTCAATTACATTCATCCACAGACTTCCCTACATAAACTATTACAAGACAAATCATAAAACTAGCTGATAACTTCAACATTCGTATTCTTTGCCGAAATCCCGAGTCATTCCCGGCTCCAACCAATTCGGTCCCCACTTTGCATTCTTGAGATAACCTGTTCATTTAAACAACTATTGGGGTATAAGCTACACTAGCTTAGTGAGAATTCCCTTAATTCCGTACCATAACAAACAAGTTATAATCAATCATATGCTATGCATGAACAAACACGTGAGCAAGCAATTATGCATGGGTATCCGGAACCCACACACAGAACGGATTTACGCCCTCCGTATCTTGGGTTAGGAATGGTATTGAGTCTACACGACCGCATCTAGTCCCCAAGCCCTCGGCTCTTAGCACTCGACTCGGCTAGGCTCATCCAAGAATGCATCCACATGCGCCTTAGTACCCCTGAATGAGCTCTGGCACCGGGTTCGTTATCCAAACGAGTCATCCACGGACCATACCGATCGACCTGCGTAGGAGTAGCATGCTACCAAATGCAATATGTCCAATGCGATGCATGACCAATTTAATTTTTGCTTAGGTCAAAAATATTTATACATTCTTTAGAGTGACCAACCAATATCACACATATAACAGAAATAATATGAACGGTGCAGTTATCCAATCAAATCGTGGTTTCGATATGCTTTAGTATTCTTTGGCATACATTCATCACAGTCTCATCATATATCCCATCCCCATTCATATCGATTTTTATCTTGTTCCTATAATTCTAATGCAACTAACTACAATCACAATCAAGGTAACAAAACAAGGAGAAAACTCACTCGGCCATTGGATCACCGGTCTTCTAGTAATAATAATCCGGTGGTAGGGAATCGTCGATTCGGGATCTCCTAAAAAGGAAGAAATACTCTAATAAGTATTTCAACTCAAACTAATCCAAACGATCTTATACGAACTATCAAATTCGTAATTCTCGTCCTAAGCGGGAATTCCAACTTAAAACGGCCATAACTTGGTCATTTTAACTCGGAATCTCGCAAATTATATATCGATTTCTATCTACTTCGAAAGATCTATCTATTCTAATATATATTTTCAAGTTTTGAAAACTTTGAAGCTTCGAAAAGTTCGGATCAGATTAGGGCAGCAACAATTTCAATTTCCGAAAAATAGTTTTGTAAATGTTTGAAATGTTCCTACTATATAATTAACTATACATGCAATATGAGTGATTTCCTAACATGAATGACATGAGATGAGCTATTATGCATGATCTTGATGATTTTCTAAAAGAAATTTTATAACTTTTTATTTGCAAGACCATAATACAACTTACTTATGAAAAATCTAGTTTTCTAACTTTGATCATTTCCATTTGTTTTGGATTTGTTACTTAAGAAAATATAATTATTTTTGTCAAAATTGAGTCTTCATTATATATATACTTATGACCTTCATTTCTACATAAAAATTCCATTTTACACTTTGTAAATATGTTTTCCAATATGATTTACTCAAAAATCCGAATTTTAGAAAATCCACTTTTTGAATGATTCATTTGGGAAAACTTGTTTAAAGCATTAAAATTTAAGGCTTTACTATATCAATTACCTAAGGACTTCATTTAACACATAAAACTTGCAATTTGAGCTCAAATACTAAGTGATTACTTATGCATCATCTCAAATTACGAATTTGACAATTGATCACTAACTCAAAATTTTCATTTTAATTCCATTACTTGTTTTACACATTACTCATGCCTAAACTCATTTTAACTTGTAAAAATCATTGCTTAATGATATCTATTACCTATATACTTCATTTTTCACATAAAACATGAGTTTTGGAGTTGATACATGGGTTCTAAAAATTGGTCTTGGTTGGGATCCGAATTTACAAAATTCATTTTTGGTTATATCTTTTGATAAAATCTATCTAAGCTCATGAAAATCCATTCCTTACATATCATATCTTAAGAGCCTTTCATTTCTTAAATAAAAACTTCATTTTTGAGTTGGAAAACATGTTTTTAAAATAGGCCTTGGCCAAAATCCGAAAATAGAATTTTTTTTGAAAATAACTTTTGAAAATCACTTTGAAAAAAAAGAAGTCTTGATGATATATATATTAAGCCTTCATTTTCTTAAGTAAAAATTACATTTTGACACTTGGAAAGTGGTTTTTAAATGGGTCTTGCCAAAATACGAATTTCACAATTTTGTTTGAGTTCATAACTAAGATCTATACTTAATATGAACATAAACATAAAACAAATGCATGGTAATAAGCTATAAACATCATGGATCTAAACTTCACTTATCAAAATCTTTCATTTATGGTATCTATACCCTAAGCCCTTCATTTTAAATGAAAAATATATTTTGAAGTTGAAAAACCACTTTTCTAAATATGGTTCCATTTTCATCCGAATTTTCAAAATTGATTTTTGTTGAAAACAAAATAGATCTTGGTTTCCTACAACTTTCCTACCATCATCAAGCTATAGCAAGTTGTTCATGAACATAAACAAAGATCTAATGCATCTATGAACTCAAAACTTTAGATCTAGTTTTCTAAACTAGTTTTACATGCATGAATCACTAAGATAGACATGTGATGCTAGATCTATGCATAAATCATAAGGAATAACAAAAATAACAACTTAAATACAAGATCTATGGCATAAACAAAAATCAAAGCTATAAAAAGTTAGATCTACAAAATATATCAACTTTAAACAAGAAAATAATTGAATACAAGATAATAAAAGTGGAGAAAGAAGATTTCATTTTTGGCATCATCATCCTAAGCTTTTAAGCTTATGGAAGGTCATTTGATGCATGAAACCTTCATTACACTTTACCTATATCACCTATGGAGCTTTGGATGAAGATTTGCTTAGAAATCTTTAAGAAATAGTGTGGAAGCCATGGAAGAAGAAGGGGCAGCTTGTTTTGAGAAACAAGAAAAATGAAGAAGAAAGAGAGGAAAAGAGAGAGAAAAGCTAAAGAATGAAAGAGGGAAAGTAGTAAATGAAGGAGAGAGAAAATGAGTGTTTAATGAATGAAAGAAGAAAAAAATAAAACAAGGCAGCCAAACTGCTGCACGTGAATTGAAGGAGGAGAGAGAGAGTTTTGTTGAAATTTGACTCAAATTGAATTGTATAATTAATGTGTAATGTAACTTTTTGAAGAAGGATTGAAATATAATTAATTTTAGTCAAAATAGGAGTAAATGAAGGACAATGGCAGCCATGAGTCAAAAATCTGCCATCAATTGTGGGATAATGTGTAGAAAGATTGAAGTGAAAAGGAAGTGATATGTGTAAGGTGTACTTGAAGGTATGGGTTGTAAAAGTACTTTATTAATAAAATAAATAAAATAAAATAAAATTAGAAAATTTATTCCAAATATTGTAGCAGATTTTTCATAATTAAAATTAAATAATTATTTGAATTATTTTAGTATTTTAACAAATATGTTACCGGTATGATCAAAATACGCGAATATGGGCTATAAATAATATTTTTATAACCCGAAAAATTCTAAAAAATTATTTTATGAAATAAAAATATTTTAAAATTTTCAATTATTAAATTAATTTATTTTATTTTTAGTATCGGGTCTTAAACAGAATCTGATCCCGTAAAGACCCGAAACGAACTAAATTTTAGAAAAACAAAATTTTCTATAACATATAAAATATTTATCTAAAAATATAAGGCTTTATAAGAATAATAAAATTTTGTAATGAAATAAAAATGAATAGTGCAAAAGACTAATCAATTACCGGTAATAATGGAAATACGATAAAAAGGTTATAACTGTAACTTTTATAACCCGAAAAATTATATAACTGATATATTTAGAAATCTTATGAAATTACGAGTCTAACGGTACTATTGGTATATTTTTGATATCTCGAGCCCCGGGACACGCTTTTCGAAGTCTGTATCCGAACGGGTTCGAAATAGGTCAAAAATTTACCAATCTGATATTTTTAAACAAACTCATATTACTATGAGCTATTCTACATATTTAAACTACGCCTCGGCCTCTAGGGTTAGGGGCACTAGATTGCCGGACTTACTATTGTATTCCGGTTAGGGTTTCCGGGTGATTTTCCGGTTTAGACCTTTGCCAATTTGGAAACTGATATTTATGTTTATACAACATATTTAATTTGAGAAATTTATTTTAAATTTTATTTTTGTAAGTATTTAATATCTCTTAATGTTTTCGGAATTCTTGAATTGAGTTTTTTTTTCGAAGTCAATCGTTATTTTTTTTAATAATTTGTTTTTGGCTTTATATTACCCGATTTTATAAGTCGGAGTTAAATATGGAATTTTTCGTACGTCGTGGTTTTGAATTTGAAGACCACTGTGTTCTTATTTTATTTTTAAAGATTTTCATTTTCTCAAGATTAAGAAGTATCTGAATTCGTTCGTGTTTTTGGACTAGTTGAAATTCAGTTTTAATTTAGAGTGATTTTTAGGGTTTATTTTCGAAGTTCATCTTGAAATTATTTAGAAATTTTCCGGGGCTTACAATATAGGTAATAAGTGTCATTAAGTAGTGATTTTTACAAGTTGAAATGAGTTTTGATGAGATTAATGTGTAAAACAAGAAGTATAATCAAGATGGAAAATTTTGAGTTAGTAGTCAACTTGTAAAATTCGTAACTTTAGATGATGCCCATGAAAACACCTATTATCCTAGTTCAAAATAAAAGTTCTATGTATTAAATGAAGTCCTTAAGTAGTAGATATAGTAAAGTCTTAAATTTTAGTGCATCAAACAAGTTTTTCCCAAAGGAATCATTCAAAAAGTGGATTTCTAAAAATTCGAATTTTTGAGTAAATCCTATTTAAAAACATATTTGCAAAGTGCAAAATGTAAATTTTTATGTAAAAATGAAGGCCTTAGGTAGTATATGTTATGAAGACTCAATTTTAACTAAGATAACTAGAAATTCCTAACTATGAATTCCAGAAAACAAGTGTAATGTCAAAGTTAGGAAACTAGATATTTTTTTTAGTAGTTATTATTGTGGTCTTGCAAAATAAAATGTTATAAAAATTTCTTTTAGCAAAAATCATCAACATCATTCTTACATTAAACTCATCACATGTCATTCATGTTAGGAAATCATTCATATTTCATGTATACCTGATTTATCAAATAGAAACATTTCAAACAATTACAAAACTATTTTTAGGAAATGGAGATCATTAGCGATCAAATCTGATCCCTCTGTTTCGTGATCTAATATTTTCAAAACTTGAAAATAATATTAGAATTAGATAGATCTTTCGAAGTAGATAGAGATCGATATATAATTTGCAAGATTCCGAGTTAAAATGGCCAAGTTATGGCCGTTTTAAGTTGGAATTCTCGCGTAAGATGAAAATTACGAATTTGATAGTTTGTATAAGATCGTTTGTATTAGTTTGAGTTGAAATACTTATTAGAGTATTTCTTCCTTTTTAGGTGACCCCGAAGTCGATGATTCCTTACCACCGATTACTTTTACTAAGAGACCGGTGATCCAATGGCCAAGAGTTTCTCCTTATTTTGTTACCTTGTCTGTGCTTGTAACTAGTTGCATTAGAATTATAGGAACAAGATAAAAGCTGATATGATGGATTGCATAATCGATGAGATTTTGATGTATGTATGCCAAAGAATACTAAAGCATATCGAAACCATGATTCGATTGGATAACTGCACTGTTCATATTATTTATGTTATGTGTATGATATTGGTTGATCACTCTAAAGAATGTATGAATATTTTGACCTAAGCAAAAATTAAATTGGTCATGCATCGCATATGACATATTGCATTTGGTAGCATGCTACTCCTACACAGGTCGATTGGTATGGTCCGAGGACTCATTTGGATAATGAGACCCGGTATCAGAGCTCATTCATAGGGAACTAAAGCGCACCGGGGATGCATTCCATGTGTGAGCCTAGCCGAGTCCAGTGCTATGAGCTGAGAGGCTCGGGGACTAGCAGTGGTCGTGTAGACTTTCAATACCATCCCTAACCCAAGATACGGAGGCGTAAATCCGTTCTGTGTATGGGTTCTGGATACCCATACATAATTGTCTGCTTATGTGTTTATTCATGTATATCATATGGTTGATTTATAACTTGCTTGTTATGGTACAGAATTAAGGGAATTCTCACTAAGCTAGTGTAACTTATACCCCAATAGATGTTTGAATGAATAGGTTATCTTAAGAATGCTAAGTGGAGACCAAGATTGTAAACCTCGGAAATTTTCCACATTGGTACACGACTCTAAAGTAGAATGTTTGAACTAGTTAATAGACTTAGATTCTAATTAAAGTCTGAGAATAGATCAATACCTGGAATTTAGTTAAATAAGGAATTAGAAATCGAATAAAAGAGTTCTTTAACCCTATTTGATACCAAAAACGAGATTTCATATCTTGAATGGATAACTCGAGTTATGATTAAAAGAAAATCTAAAATTCAAACCCGAAACTTGTTATACAAATAGATTTAAATAGAAAAATATAATATAGAGATTAAATGAATTGCTTTTGAACTCGACAATGATTGAGACTAGAACAATGAGTAGTAATAAGCATGTGTTTGGATTTAAACCCTAAATTTAAGATTCCTAGATAATATTAAACACTACTTATAAGATTTCATGATAGTATCAAAAACCTAAAAATATATAGATAATCTAGCGTCTATATCAAGTGCGATATTAAGAAGTTAATCAACTATGCTTATAGACAGAAAACGATAACCTAAAGATAAACCGTTAAGATTATAAATACACAACAAAAACATAAAACTGTTGTATAAATTCAAGATCTAAACTTCAAATAAATAATTGAATCACACCTTTGTTCTAACTTGAGTTTTCTTAAGCTATTAGAGCCTAAATAAAAATTGAGCTAATGAGTTCAGGAAACCTTAATCGCGGGAGATAAAATTCACAAATAAATTAATCACGTAAATATAAAACTAAAATTAATATTTGATAATCTAAGTATTTTGTATAACCCTATAAATAATATTTTTGTACAAAAAACTCTCAAATACTAGCTAAATTATACTCGTATAACTTGTTAAATTATCCTAAAACTAAATTAAAACAATTAACTAATATATATATATATATATGTATGCATTCGATGGAGATGTAGCTGCAAGTTGTTTTGGAAGGCTTGGATTGTATTGAAGAAGGAAGAGCCGAAATTTGAGAAATAATGCACCAAAATTGTCAACAAAATCAACTCCTACACCAATCAATGTTTGCCAAATAAGCTCCTCATTAATGACTATGAAAACAACAGATCAAACATAGCCAAATGAGAAGAAAATTCGGAGCAAATTCGTAGCAAATGGCAGCTGCAAGCTTCTCCTTCTTCTCTCTATATATATACACATTTAAAGCTCTTAATGAAGAAACCAACAAACATTAAACACTCACGAAAGTTACAAACCAAAACTACTCTTAATTAGCAGCCAAAGTAACCTAAAAACAGAAATCAAACCGATCGACTCATTCAAGTTCGGATCGGAAGAAAAACTAGTACGAAAAACACTTGAAATGAGTTCAAAGGTAAGTTGATGTAATTCGAATGGTTTTCTTTTAAATCTAAGGATTAGAACTGACTTCTGATAATCATAGGAACATAATCAACACAAAAACAAGCTTCGAATTCCATTGGATCGGCTCAACCGAGGTAAAAATTCGAAACCCTAGTTATACTTTAGTAAGATCAAAATCTAAGTATATATGTTTGTAGAAGTATTAAGAGTTGTTTTACGTCTATATATAAGATATAGAAACACTTAGGAACGGTTTAAGAATGTTTTAACGTGGAAAATTTAAGAAATATGAATTGGATCATCGAGGAAGATGATGAACAGTGCTAACACTGTCCATAAGCCGGCAGTGTAGTCGTTCAACACCAGCGGCTTACAAGGATAGGCCGACGGTGTAGAAATGGCTTACACTAAACAGAAGCTACGTAAAATTTATTTTCACGTATAAATGAACGAAGGCCGGCTATCTAGAAATTTACGCCGGTGACGTACTTTTCGGCGTACGTTGAAAGCCGACAGCTTTCAAAGCCGGTACAATCGATATGAGTTTATGTGTAAAACAAATCAACTCCGGCACCTGAGTTTCAAAGCCGGCGACTTTGAACCGGCATACACCTATATTTCTTCTACGAAAGCTTGTTTCGATATAAACAGAATTTATATATACATACATACATGCAATAAGCCTACTGAATATATATTATATATATATATGATAACACAGAATTTATTAAATAGATAAGTAAATACAAATACTTAGAATATTTTGATTAATATTTGATAATTCTTAAATCCTTAGAATTAAAGAAAAATATTAAGTGTTAATAAAAATTATACATAGTCAAATATTTGTTTTAAATAGATAAAATAGGTAAGAATGGAAATCGAAATAAGCTAAATTTATGAGTAATGTGACTTCTAAAAATAACAAAATAATTATACGAGATAAATTAGGAGAAACACAACGACACTAAGTAATAATAAATAAATATAATTTTCTATATTAAGTTCGGTATAGAATAACATAAAATCAGTATTAGTCACTACCAAAGCTTGATAAATATCAAGTTTAGGACACTAGCCACGTGTAGGAATTTAGTTATATAATCTATATTATATTGATGAATACCTTATTCATCTTAATAGGTGACTTTGATACACTAGAAGATCTTCCAGCCAATTATTACGATTGAGTCAGTATGAGCAGGTGAGTAATTCATTCATATTGTACTGTTTGTGCTTGTAAGTAGTTGAATATATAATGCAAAAATAATCAAACGAATGTTTTGTTGAAAGTATATTGTGATCTGATTGTATGATTGTTAATCTATCCTTACAAAAGTGATAATGCAATGATTTGATGTTGTGAAGTAGTATGATGATGATTGTGTGTAATGTATGATCACCGTGAAATTGAATAAGAACTATTGACTTAATAAAATAATCTGATCATGCATTGCACGTACTGCATTTTTGTATATAAAGATGGATGACAGCCTGCTACATATTAATATTTCAGTTCTCTGTAAGAGTTGTACTATGGGCTGTAGGTGGAGGCTTATATGTATGTAAAAAGGGTGGAGCTGGTAACACATGGGGTCTCCAGCGTTACTGCTTTCCTAGGTTTGGCCGCCTATAATCTTTAAGGCATTCTCCCCCCCCCAGTACTCACAGCGTGAGAGATATCCCACATGGGTGAGGCTTCACCCTTTTTTACATACATATAAGCCTCCACCTACAGCCCATAGTACAACTCTTACATCTAATGTGTTAGTTCTTCTAAGGTTTTCTTTGTTCCGTTAGTTCTATGGGAACTAAGTGGTAATGAAGAACGCCGCCCGTAGTATTACTTTGAAATGATTCATACTTAGGGAGTTTCTAAGGCGGATACAGGAAATGGTCAATTAAATTTATTATATTTAAAGTGATAACCCTAAAACGAGAAATCGTTGATTTTCCTATAAACTTAGTCTCTCTTGGGCAGGTGGGTCATGGAGTAATGGTTCTTCAACCCTGGAAAAGAAGGCGTAAATCTTTTTCCCTATTTGGATTGTAGATCATCCAAACTTGTATCTGTGCATATGATTGAGTGCTTGCATTATATATGATTTGCTAATAACTTATGTGATGTATAATATGTCTGGTTATTCACTGAGCCGTGGTTTCGCTCATACTCCAACAGTCTTTTCAGGGTTACCCTACGACCCTGGTTAGTCACTTCCAGGAACATAGCTCCGGTAAGAGCTTAGGAGCTGGAAGTCTATGGTTATACTTTGGATTAATGGTTATGTACTCCTAGAATAGATTATCTAGTGCTATTTCTTTAGTTGTATACTACAGGAAGACTACCTGGTTCGTAATAGTTCTGTGGTATTTTATGATTAAGATAGTAATTATTTACCAATTTATTTCTTACATGTATTTATCATTTCTTATCAAGCAACTAAAAGATCCTGTTGTTTTGAAAATCTGCCATTCTCTGAAGGTAATCTAGTGATAGTATTCAAGTGTGACTTGTTTACTTCTACTAGGGTACCCTTGGGGCATGACAAAGATGGTTGGAGCCGAGAATGACTTCGGGATTCCGGCAAGGAATAAGAATGCTTGAAGATATTTGCTAGGTTTTGTGAATTGCCTTGTAATAATTTTATGTAGTAAAATCTTTTGATGAATTGTAATTGAAGTATGATGATTTGTATTTGAAGTATAATGAAGTGTAGTTCCTTTACACCGTTACTCATGTTATACCAATATAAAATATATTACTCCGATGTGTCTCCTCCATGTGTTAGATGCCTTGTACATAGTATGGAAGCCTTCACATGACTAATGTGATCATTCCTAGGCTTTAATATTATGTACGACAGACTGCCGCGTTTAGGGTACCTTTTGGGGTGTGACACATTCAATATTAAACCTTAAGTATGACAACCTTAGTCATTCCCAAAAGCTTATATATTAAATGTAAGGCATGCTCTTACAATTTTAGTAGACCATATTTTGAAATATGGAGCTTAAGAGATATAGTAACAATTAAGAAATGGAAATCGTAATATTAATTCATAAGTATAAAGTCTTACAAGGATCTTAGGGGCATTCCCCCGCTAAAAGTACAATAACAAAGCTATATTGTACATAAGAAGTTTTTCGTAGAAGTCTACACCTACACTAGTGTTGGACTTCATCCAAAAACTTTTTAACTAAAAAGGGAGTACCTGGGTACATAACCCACGTGGCTTCAGCCAAAGGTAGAGATACTGCAGCAAATAACTATAAGTGTATAAGCTACTAGCTTGGTGAGAATTATTTCCACATATAAGTATACTTAAATAGCAATAATCAAACAAGTTATTTAATCAACCAAGTGAAATGCAACAACCATATGAGCATACAAGACATATGTCATGCCCCAACGGGTACCCTAAACGTGACAGTCCGCCACACTCAATATTAAAGCTTAAGGATGACAACCTTAGTCATTCCCAAAAGCTTTTATATTAAGTGTAAGGCGTGCTTTCACAACTTTAGAGGACCATATATGGAATTATGAAGTTTAAGAAGATATAAATAACACATTAAGAAAAGAGGATTCATAATAATCATTCATTCTTATTAATGGACACAAACTTAGGGACATTTCCCTTGATCATTATTCTATTACATGGATACTTATACATCAATACTAATACTACACTTTATCTAAAATTTCTTTAAAAGAAAATACCTGCTCGCAGGGTCCCGTGGCCTTAACCATAAGTAAGGAAACTGCAAAAGATATCTATTGGGGTATAAACTAATAGGCTTAGTGAGAACTATTTCCATAAATAACTTCTTTTCATAAGATTTCAAACAAGTTGTTTAAACAAACAAATGTAATGCAACAAACACGTGGGCAAACAAGCATATAGTTTTCCGGGAACTATATGTTGAATAGATTTGCGCCCTCCATTCGGGTTTGGTGATACATAACCTCAATTCAAGTAGTTTTAGTTAAAAAGTTTTCATGCTCGCGAGCACTCATCGCCAAGCATTCCGAATCTACTTGATTGACCTTGCTTTCGGATCTTCCGCCAAGCATTTCCCTTAAACCGCCAAGCAATCGCTTTCGGATCATCCGCCAAGTGTTGCTTTCGACATGAGCTTACTATCCTTCTCACCCAAGGATAATAACCCAAAATGCAATGTGACTCACTTCGTGGTATGCATGAATTCATTTTGTTATAATGTCATAGCATAATTATTTTCGAGTTTAAGGCGATAAAAGAATTTCATACAAATCAAATGTTATACTAAATCAAACATTTTAAACAATTCCGGCTCCGATATTCTTAAAATTCTTTCAAGAATTATTTTACATGCATATCAATTTATCTTTTCCTAATTCTAATGCGACTAACTTACAAGCACAACAAGTATAGCATTTAATGGAAATAAACTCACGATGCCATTGTGACTATTCCTCTACGCGGTGAGTCGTTCACACACTCCACTTAGTCGTAATAATCCTCGGGTAAAGGAATCCTTCCTCGGGGTCACCTAGCCAAAGAAAATACCCACAATGAGTATTTCTTGATGATTTTCTTTGAATTTTGACAAAACAATGTCAAAAGAACGTTAAAGTTCGTATAAAGGAATGTTCCAACTTAAAATGGCCATAACTTGGTCATTTTAACTTGGAATCGCGCATATAATATACCAATTTCTACCTACTCGAAAAGATCTACCATTTCTAAAATTATTTTTACAAAAAAAAGCCATATAGGCTCCGAAACAGTGGTGACAAAATTCACCACGGATTTTCTAACACAAAACATCTTTGGTTCAAGAAATTGAAATTTGTTTGATAAATACTTAGTTATCTATATAGTTGAAAAATTCTCTTTTGATGACTACTTAGCTCATATTCATTCATGCTCAAGTGTTTTGTTGTCCATTTATTTTTCTTAAGAAAAATCATGTCGGTTTTGGAGTTGTTTTAGGAGAATATAGTTTACAGAAATTCCATGTTGGTAAACTTCTTGAAATGATTATGTTATTTCTTTTTTTTTTTATATTTACGAAAATGTTTTATATTAGCTTATCTTTATATATATCTAAGTAACTTTTTGGAAATAAATTTTCTAAGTTTCCTATACTAATACTAATTTGGAGTTTTTAGAAAATACACTATTATTCCTATTTATTTTTCTTGTACAATCTTCTTTGTCTATTTGTTTTACAAAATTTTTGCTTGGAATTTCTCATTCTTTTCTCATGCTTCATAGAAATCATTCATGAAAGTTTATTTTCTTGGTAAAAACAAAGTGAATCAATATGTGACTTTAAGAAACCTTTTTCTAAAATTTTTGTGGTTTCTTCTTGTAACTTGAAAAGAAATAACTTTATTTTTGTTTTCAAACCATAGATTTTCTTTGCCTATTTGTTTGTAAAGGTCTTTGCTTGAAAATTCCTCAGCCATTCATCTTGTTTATCTTTTTATAAAAAGAACCATTTTTGTATCAACAAATATTTTCTTTTGGAAAACAAAGTGGAGTAATAAAGGTTTAAGTAGCTTTTTAAAGTAAAAGTAGTTTCTAAAATTATAGTGAGTTCTTTTTGTAACTTGAAAGGAAATGAGTTTATCTTTTGTTATCTTATAGATTTTATACTTTACATAAACTTAACTCTAAGTGACAAAATTCTTCTTTTATTTAATTATTTTTAGAAATTAAAATTTTTGGACAACAATCTAAATGAACATAATTATGAGAATAATAGTAAACAAAATAACATAAAACATAAATAATAAAGTCAAGTATTGAGAGTCATAGCTTTTTCAAGGCCCCGGGACTAAGAAATAAACTAGTCCCAAAATAAAATAAAATGAATGAAAGAAAAACTTGTTTTGACTTGATGAGGACAAGTCTAAGACTAGAGACTAGTCTTAAAAACAACTTGAAATAAATAAATTGCAATAGAATAAATAAATAAATTGCTTTGCATGAAATAAATAAATTGCAAGTGAGCTTATATGCTCTAAAGATTATGTATATACATACATATATATAGATAATAATATAATTAACAATAATAAAACAAAATAACAATATAACATAAATGGGTTGGCATGAACAAGAACAATACATGAACATAATGTAGCTTCCATAACTTGTAGTCTTTGGAAACTCACACTATGGTCATGTAAAGTTACATGACATGAAGAAGAACAAAGAAATATGGAGTAGTTACCTAAAGGAAGCTTTGGTATGGTTATGTGGTTATGGGTTTTGGTTTGTTGGTAGAAGTTGTTGTAGAATTATTTGGAGAGAGTTTTGGGATGGTATTTTGGGAGAGTTTTGAGAGGAAAATTTGAGAGAGTTTTTGTATGAATTTGTGGGTAGTGAATGTGTGAAAGAAGTGAAGGTATGAGGGGGTATTTATAGGAAAATGGAGTGATTTTTGTGTGATTAAAATAAAAGAAAATTGAAACAAAATTGAGGCATATGGGAGGGTAGCGCCGGCCATGCTTGTAGTAGAGGGGGAGTGATTTATTTATTTTTGACTTTTTGATAAATGAAAGATGTAATGTGTAAGGTAGATGTGAAATAAAATTATGGGAAAGGTAAAAAGTTATGTTTATAGGTTATGTAGAGTGTAAAAATAGGTGTAAGAAAAAGTAGAGATAAAAGAATAGTGTAGAATAGTAGTGAATAGTATAATGTAAAGTAGATATGACTAATAAAGTATCGGTAGTAAGAAAATACTCGTATAATAGCTATATCTGTTATTTTTACTTACCGAAAAATTACGAAACCGATATTCTTGGAAAACTTATATTTTTACGAGTCTAACGGTGTATTCGGGATATTTTTTTTTATTCCAGGCTCCCGGACACGTTTTTCGAGAACCGTGTCCGATTGGGTTCAAAGGATACCCGAATTCATGAAACTGATATTTTTATAAAACCTATGGTTATTACGAACTATTCTAGCTAATCATCCTAACTTCGTTTTCCAAGGCCAAAGAAAACGGCAATGCCGGATCTAATCGGTTACAGTAAACTAGGGTTTTGTTGACCTTTAGGGTTTCGTTTGACTTCCGGTTTAGGGTTTTATGCTGAACCGATTCCAAAAATTTGGGGGTTTACAACATATGATTTTTTGGTAATCATATGTTGAATGGATTTACACCCTCCATTCTAGGTTAAGGGCAACAATTTATATGCTTCTAACCAAACATTCCGAAGCTTTAGTTAATGTGCTTCTAACCAAACGTCTCGTTTAATTAAGATCCACCGATCGTACCACTATCCCTTTCCCCACAGGGTAGTGATCCCATGCAATGTGACTCATAAGTGATTTGCATGATTTTAGTTTAATTAAAAACTCATAGCATAATTATTAACAATTTAAGGTGACCATAGAATTTCAGACAAATCAAGTTCTAAACTAAATCAAGCATTGATTATAATCAATTCTCATCTCGATATTTTATCATCATTCATTAAACAATATTACATGCATACCATTCAATCTTTTCCTTAAATCTAGTGCTTCTAGACTACAAGCACAATCAAGTCATGGTTCGAGACTGATCAAATTTAACCAATATGATATTCTTAAACATCCTATATAATTACAAACTATTTTACACACTTAGCTTTTATCTACTCTACACAAGTTAGGAGCGCGGGATTACTGGACTTAAACTGCGAGGTTTTACAAAGGTTTTGTTAACCATAGGGGTTCCAGTTGACTTCTGGTTTCAAGTTAGAGATAACATAAAACTTGGGGGTTTACAACCTACCTACCTTAAAGGAAGTTTTTTCCTCAAAACTTGGAAATACATACCTGAAGTTTCAAACAAACTTGGATACTTCCGCCTTATCTCCTCTTCGGCTTCCCAAGTAGCCTCCTCATGAGAATGGTTTCCCTAAAGGACTTTAACATACTTTATCTCTTTCTCCCTCAACTTCGGAATCTTTCGGTCTAAGATTTGTATTGGGTGTTCTTCGTACGTGAGGTTATCCTTAAGTAGTACTGGTTTTAGTTCCATAACTCTTTCTAGGTCAAACACATGTTTGCGTAGAATCGAGACATGGAATACATTATGTACTCCAGACAGGTATGGTGGCAAGGTTAAGCGATAAGCTAGATCTCTGACTCATTCCAATACTTCAAAAGGTACGATATACCGTATGCTCAACTTTCCTTGTGAGCGAACTCAGTGTATACTCTTAATGGGTTTATCTTTAGATATACATGGTCTTCTACTTGAAACTTGAGAATTATCCTCCTCAAATCCACCCAACTCTTTTGCCGGTCTTGGGCTTCCTTCATCCTTTGTTGAATGATTCGGACCTTATTTGCTGCACCTTGATCAAGATCTGGTCCCATAACTACCTTCTCCACTTCGTCCCAAAACAAAAGGGATCTACACTTTCGCCATACAATGCTTCATAGGGTGACATCTTAATTGTTGAATGATAGCTATTGTTGTAAGCAAACTCTACCAAAGGTAGATGTGCTTCTCAACTTCCTTTAAATTCCATTATGCATGCCCGGAGAATATCTTCCAAGGTTTGGATAGTTCTCTCTGATTGTCCATCAGTCTGTGGGTGGTAAGCAGTAATGAAATGTAGCTTAGTCTCCATACATTTTTGTAGACTTATCCAAAACTTCGACACAAACCTGGGGTCTCGATCAGATATGATTCCTGCTGGTACGCCGTGCAACCGAACTATCTCTCTTATATAGAGTCTTGCTAACTTATCCATAGAGAATGTCATATTAATTAGGATGAAGTGTGCTAACTTAGTGAGTCGATTCACTATGACCTATATAGCATCATACCCAGACGGTATTCTTGGCAATCCACACACAAAGTCCATCGAAATCTGGTCCCACTTCCACTCAAGGATAGGGAGAGGTTTCAACAGCCCTCCTGGTCTTTGGTGTTCTACTTTCACTTGCTGGAATGTCGGGCACTTTATCACGAAATTAGCCACATCTCTCTTCATTTTGTTCCATTAATAGTGGCTTTTAAGATCATGATACATCTTTGTTCCACCAAGATGCAGAGTGTATCCTGAATTGTGTGCTTCGCTCATGATTTCCTTTCTTAACTCCTCATCATTGGGTACACATAATCTCCCTTTCATCCTTACCACATCCTCCTCGTTTATCTCAAAATCGGCATATTTTCCTTTTTGCACTTCTTGCTTCATTTGCTAAATTGCCTCATCATACCTCTATGCCTCTTTGATTCTATCAATCAAGGTTTATTTGAGGACTAAGTTGGAAACTTCCACTTCTATACTTTGTCCTACAAATTCGATTCTTAACCTTTTGAATTCTTTGACCAATTCCTTTTGATCAGTGAGCAAGGCAGCGATTTCTCCATGATTCTTACGGCTTAAAGCATCAGCAACAACATTTACTTTCCCTAGGCAATAGTTGATTCTAAGATCGTAGTCCTTGATCAACTCTAACCACCTTCTTTGTCTCATGTTTAACTCCATTTGAGTAAACAGATACTTGAGGCTCTTATAGTCCGTATAAATCTCACACCTTTACCCATAAAGGTAATGTCTCTAAAGCTTTAGGGCAAACACGATAGTGACCAACTCTAGGTTGTGTGTTGGATAATTCTGCTCATGTGGTCTTAACTGCCATGAGGCATATGCGATTACCTTCCCTTCTTGCATCAGGACGGAACCTAACCCATTCCTTGATGCATTGTTGTGAACTGTGTATGGTTTTTCAGGATTTGGTAAGGTTAGGATTAGGGTAGACACCAAACGCTACTTTAACTCTTGGAAACTTTGCTCCTATTTCTTGTTCTAGAAGACTTCTCATTCTTTTTAGGTTAACTAAGTCAGTGACTTAGCAATCTTGGAGAAATCTTGTACGAACTTTCTGTAATAACTGGCTAATCTAAGAAAGCTCTTAGCTTCAATTACCGTCTTAGGTTACTTCCATTCCACCACAGCTTTAATCTTCTCTAGATCCATTGATATTCCACTTCTTGACACTACATGTCCTAAGAATGATATCTGATCCAACCAGAAATCACATTTGGATAACTTGGTGTATAACTTATGTTCTCTTAAAGTTTGTAGTGCCATTCTTAGGTGCTTTTCGTGTTGTTCCCTTGTCTTAGAATATACCAAAATATCATCGATAAAGACTATCACACACTTATCCAAAAGCGGCTTATATATTCGGTTCATCAAGTCCATGAATGTAGTGGGTGCATTAGTTAATCCAAATGGCATCACTAAGAACTCATAATGTCCATACCGAGTCCTAAAAGCTGTCATTGATACATCTTCCGACTTAATCCTCAATTGATGATAGCTCGATCTTAGATTAATACGAGAAAACACGCTTGCTCCTTGCAGCTGGTCAAAAAGGTCATCGACCCTTAGGAGTGGGTACTTATTCTTAATAGTAAACTTGTTCAACTTCCGATAGTCGATACACGATCTCATAGACCCATCCTTTTTCTTGACAAATAAGACTAGTCCATCACATGGTGACATACTAGGTCTCATAAATCCTTGATCTAAAAGCTCTTGTAGCTGTTTCTTCATTCCTTTAGTTCCACTGGAGCCATCCAATAAGGAGCTTTTGAGATTGGTTCAGTGTTAGCCACTAGCTCAATTTGAAATCGATTTCTCTCTTTGAAGGCAATCCCAGTAATTCATCTGGGAAGACATTCGAAAACTTGTTGACAACAGGATATTCTCCAAAATAGGCTTTTCTTTCTCCTCTTCCGTGTCATCAACATAGTTGTTTATCCCTTCTTGATCCCCTCCATTATCTCCAATGAGTATAACTCTTCTTCTCTCGAGACTGTGGATTCCCCAACAAACATCACTTTCTTTCCTACTTGACCCATAAATTCCACACTCTTATTACGACAATCTATCGTGGCTTTAGTGAGGGACAACCAATTCATGCCAAAAATTACTTCGTATTTGTTCATCTCCATTATTATAAAGTCATAGGTAGATAGATATCCTTGTACTTTTACAGGACAATCCTTTAACACATCTCTAGTTATAACAACACTTCCTGTGGGGGTTTTGACCTTAAAGCTGGAAGTTGTTGTGGTTATTGGTAGTCCGGTTTTCTTAGCCAAACTAGGTATAACAAAAGAATGCGTAGCTTCAGAGTCGAAAAGAACATATGTATTTTGACATCCTATTAGTATGTTTCTTGCATTTTAATATAGGGGTCACTACTTCTAATCTGACTTTTCACTTATCTTAAGAATTTAAAACTTTTATACTACAAGCAATGAAAGGACAAACGACTAAAAAGGTTCAAAGCTTACCTGACACCAACTCGCAATTAAATCCATCTCTGTACTCCAAAGCAGCAAGTTCTTCTTCATCCTCTTCTTCACATACCCACTGGCCTTCTAGGTTATAAATTTGAAATTTTGGTGCTGAAGATCCAGATTTATGTCCATTTCCATTCTTATTACCATTCCTCGTAGGTACAGCTCCTCCCAAAGATCTTGCGATAGCATTTTTCCTTTATGGACACTCATTGGCAAAGTGACCCACTTGCTTACGGACATAGCAAACGCTGGTTGTCTTTTTGGGACACTATGGCATCTTGTGGTTTCCATCTTCGCAAAAGAAACATTTTCCGATCAACTGGGGACATTTCTTAGGGTAGTGCGCCCCATTGCACTTGTAATAGCTAGTAGTCTTAGATGCGAACTTCCTACTATTAGTGATTGTGCTCTAGGCCAATTACTAGGCCACTTACTAAGTATTGTCATTTCATGTGTATTTTTATTTAGAGGCATTTCTATTGTAAAGTTTAAATGTTTACTTTATAATAGAATTCATGAATAATTTGTTGGATACTCATTATTGTCGAATGATGATGAATTAATCTAGTATGGGTTTTATTTGATAATCATGAGATGTTTATGTGTATAGAGATACAGATAAAATTCATAAGTATATATTGAGGATATATGTACTATATTGACCCACTATGAGATCACTGCATGGACCATAGTCATAAGTGATTCTAACAATAACAATATCAATACATCCTTAGACCTGAAATCAACACAGTTTCCAATGTGAGTAACATTATGTTTCAACAAAATCAAATGTTGTTCTTAATCGAGTGATTATAAAGGTTTTGATTGGATATAATGAGAATCATGTAGAGGAAGTTGCGTGATTAAGATGGGAATTTGTCCCTCCTTTTATGAGAGAGATATCTTTGGGCCCCTTGATAAGTGAGATTGACAAATGCATGGCCGTGCTCAAATGAATTGATAGTGTCATCAATTTCATTTCTTGTTATCAGTTCACTTAGAGATTGAGAAACAACAAGACTGAATGATATAAGGGTGACATTGTCCATGTTTATATTCAATCTAGATATCGTGAGACAAAAGCATGATGACATAAGTTATAGAACAATAAAATTGGATCACCGATCTTCATTTGATTTGGGTAAACATAATGTCTTGCTAGAGGCTGCTTATGTTTTGTTTATTGAAAATAGTTTTTTAAGTTAATTGCCAATATCAAATGAACCTACAAGTCACACATAAAAGAATGAGAAAAAAAAAAAGGAACATGGATTTAATTTTAAAGTCCAGCAGGAAGAATAAATAAATAAATTATTATTATGAATGATAATTTAATTATTTTAAAAGGGTTATTATCATATCCAACCCTAATAGGATTAGGGGTAATAATGTCAGTACATAATACTGACATATTATAAATAGGATTGATAGGTCTCTTCAGGGTTATGACTTTTCACTATCACATTAGATGGTAGAGAAAATCTATAACCCTAACAGAGAGAAAATCACAAGAGAATGAAAAGCCTTGTTCTTCCTGATCAATCTAGAAGTGTTCTAGATTATGCTAGCACACAAAAGTATTTCTTTTTGGTGAGCTTATTCGTGTGACTACGTAGAGTGTAACAAAATCATAGTGCCTTGTAGATCCGGATTCTGGATACGAAACTAGAAGGTATATTTTCGAATTTATTCCTCTTGGTATCTAATTTAATAAAAGCACATTGATTCTTGTTTTAGGGTTTTTTTTTAATTTCTGCTGCAAAATTTTGTTTGAAAATTCATGTAAAACCCTACAGTAGTATCAGAGCCACTTGTGTTTTTTATTAAATTGGTTTATTTGATTATTTGTATGTGTGATACATATGTAAAAGTTGATCTTGTTTTGATATCATTTCTAATGCATTGAAATTGCATGTGATATAATAATATCATGGTAATAGAATTTATGAAATTCAGCTATATGCAAAGTCGAAACCTTATACAAATATAGATTTGTATTTTTAATTTGGCCGCATCTCTATAAGCTACAGAACAGATCTGGATTATATGTTGATATTTTTGGTCCTTTTGTTATTAAGTTAAATTGATCTGATATTTTTGAATCAATCAGATTTAGTATGTTTAATAGATTAAACATGTTTCAAATTCGTTATTCATAGGTCAAATAGATATAGTTCAATCGTTGAATGGATCTGTAAACTTTAAAACTGGGTTTTTGGAATCGAATGAGAATTTTTTTTATTCAATGATTACAGTCATGTTTTTTGTACTGTGGTAAATCTGGGTTTTAAATAAAAAAAAAATCGAATGCAGCCTTATTTCTTTTGCAGTTCACGTTTAGTGATTGTTGATTTTGTTAAAGGAGTGTTCGTATGTTTCGAAATCCAAATTGAAAGATTTGATTTTTCAATGAATTTTCAAATCTAGATTTGATCATATTTTATTTTATGAATTAACAAGGAGTTTTAATTTTTCAATGGATTTTATACACCTAGTTTTTCAATTTCACCTAGGTTTTAGGGGCGCTGCCCCTGAAACCCCACAAGGGATGCTATCTCCTTGACCCCTGCAAAGTATATGTCTTAATTCCATAAGCACTAACAAGTGATACTTAACATAAAACACGCTTTTTACTGTTTTTTAGTTTTATGTATACTTATATGTGTGCTTATATTACATGTATGGTGCATAGCATGCCTTAAGACCTATGTGATTGGCAGGTTCTATTCCTTTATTTATGGGTTGTAATTTTATAATACGGCCTACGTGTCATTTTGTTTTATTGTAATTTATATTCTACAACTAGTTGTAGGACCTTTTGTATCTTTTCATTATTGTAATGAAGACATAGTGATGTAATGAAGACCCTCCCTAATCCATGATGATGGAGAAGCAAGATCATGAGAAGATACAAGAAATTTCAACTCATGAACCATAAAAGATTATTTCACCTTAAGATTGGACCATTAATCTTCATATTGGCTTATGGAGATCAATATAGATTAAGGCCATGCTATGACACGTTTATGTTTATTTAATATGCATGCTATATCATGTATGATGATATATGTACATGTATGTGATACCATGTATGCAAGCATATATGTGATAAATATATCCATCAAATGTGATAATAAAATGGACTGTTTAAAAAAAATCCCTCAACAAATTTTAAGTTAAATGCCACCCATAATTAAACACTTGTCAAGACTTCGATCACCATAATGTAGGTCTGCCAAAGTAGAGTGCATTAGGTTATCTTAGTAAGACATGATGGGTAATGGCGCTACTCATAAGTTTAATATGGTTAGACTTAATTAGGCTATCAAAATGATTTTGGGCCTAAGGCATTAGATGGGGTTAAAACATACCGGGACATAAGATGTCAAAATCCCATAAAGTATCTAAGAATTACATATGATGTAATTGGTAACGAATTACCTACCTAAATAACTTAATTTTAAGGGTCATGCCAAAGCTGACTTAGAATTAAGTGAAATATGGATCTTGGCCCACTAAAATGCAATAATTAAGTATATTTACTTAAACAATGAGGGTTATTGATTTAGTGGGAGTCATTATTACATGCCTCAAAATATATATATCAAAATTGACTTTGCATATTTAACTGTAGATCAATGGTTGCAAATAACGCTTCAAACTTATCTTTGCGATCTGTCCTTGAGAAGGACAAGTTAATTGGAACCAATTTTCTTGACTAGTTCAGGAACTTGAGAATTGTTCTCAAGAATGAAAAAAAAAACTTTATGACCTTGATGAGCCTATTCCTGAGGAACCTCCAGCTAATGCTCCAAGAGCTAAAAAGGATGCTTATAAGAAGCATTTTGATGACTCTCTGGAAGTAGGATGCCTAATGCTTGCTACCATGAGTCTAAAACTTCAAAAGGGTCTGGAACACATAGAAGCTCATGAGATGATCCTCCATCTTAAGAATGTTCCAGTAATAAGCTAGGCAGGAGAGGTATGAGACTATCTAAGCCTTACATTCTTGTAAGATGGTTGAAGGAGGTTTAGTAAGTGCCCATGTCTTGAAGATGAAAGGCTATATTGATCACCTTAATAGGCTTGGATTTTCAATAAATCAGGAATTTGCTACTGATTTGATCTTGAATTCACTGCTAGATAGTTATGACCAGTTCGTCATAAACTATACAATGAATAATATGGACAAATCAATCATTGAATTGCATTCGATGCTTAAAACTGCTGAGGTCAATATAAAAAAGAAGAAGCCCAACAATATCTTAATGGTTTAGAAAGGAAAGGGCATGAAAAGAAATGTCAAAGGGAATGCTAAAGCTGTGCAAGGTTTAAAGCCTAAGCCCAGGCCCAAACCAAAGGCTAAACCTCCTAAGGAAGGAGTTTGCTTCCACTATAATGAACCAGATCATTGAAAAAGAAACTGCAAACTCTACCTGGAAGATCTGAAGAAAAAGAAGAGTAGTCAGCTACTGCTTCAGGTATTTATGTCATAGAAATTAATTTATCTGTCTCTACTTCTTGGGTATTAGATACCAGATGTGGATCTCACATTTGTACAAATATGTAGGGTCTTAGTAGGAGTAAAGATCTAAAGAAGGGCGATGTTGACTTACGAGTTGGCAATGAAGCAAGAGTTGCCGCACTAGCTGTTGGAAGGTATGAGTTGACTTTGCCTAGTGGGCTTTTGATAATGTTGAACAATTGCCGCTATGTTCCTACTTTGAGTAGAAATATTATCTCAATTTCATGTTTAGACATTAAAGGATTTTCATTTATTATTAAGAATAATAAATGTTCCATTTATAATAAAGACATGTTTTATGCAAATGTTGATTTACATGATGGTCTTTCTGTTCTAAATCTGAGACCAGAAAACAAAACCATCTATAACATAAATACTAAGAAACTAAAAACCAATGATTTAAATATGACCTACCTATGGCATTGTCATCTTGGTCACATAAATGAGAAACGCATATCGAAGCTCCATAAAGATGGATTCTTAATTCATTTGATTTTGAATCATATGAAATATGCAAGTCTTTTTTATTAGGCAAGATGACCAAAGATCCCTTTACTTGGGCATAGTGAAAGGTCAAATGATTTATTGGGCCTAATACATACTGATGTATGTGGCTCATTAAGTGTTGTTGTTAGAGGAAGTTATCAATACTTCATCACATTTACTAATGATTTCAGCAGATATGGATATGTCTTTTTGATGAGGCATAAGTCTGAATCATTTGAAATGTTTAAAACTTTTCAGAATGAAGTACAAAATCAGCTTGGCAAAACAATTAAGGTACTTCGATCAGATCAAGGTGGTGAATATCTAAGCTAATAATTTAATGACCATCTTAGAAATTGTGGAATAATTTCACAATTAACTCTACCTAGAACACCACAGTGGAATGGTGTATCAGAAAGGAGAAATAGAACTTTATTAGATATGGTTTGATCTATGATGAGTCAAACGGATCTTCCTCCATCCTTTTGGGGCTATGCCCTAAAGACAGTTGCATTCACATTAAACCTTGTTCCTTCTAAGGCGATAGAAAAGACACCATATGAGATATAGACTGGAAAAAAGGCCTAGTCTTTCTTTCCTCAAGATTTAGGGTTATGAGGCTTGTGTGAGACGTCAAGCCTTAGACAAATTAGAACCTAAGTCAGATAAATGCCTTTTTGTGGGGTACCCAAAAGAAACCAAAGGATACTACTTTTATATTCCCTCAAAGAACAAAGTTTTTGTTGCTAGGAATAGAATCTTTTTAGAAAATGAGTTTATTTCTGAAAGAACCAGTGGGAGTAAAGTATATCTCAAAGAAGTTTGAGATCCACAAAATAGCTTTGAACCTCTAGTGGAAACTCAACAAGACTCACAATTAATTGTTGAGCCTCGACAAGTGACACAAGGCCTACGAAGGTTTGATAGGGTCCGAATCAACCTGAGAGATATGGATTTCTCATAATAGATAGCCGTGATGTATTGCTCATGGATTAAAATGAGCCCATTACCTATCAAGAGGCTATGTCTGGTCTAGACTCTAAGAAATGGCTTGAAGCCATGAAGTCAGAAATGCAATCCATGCATGACAATCAAGTATGGGCTTTAATTGAACCACTTGAAGGTACTAAGACCATTGGGTGTAAGTGGGTTTTCAAAAAGAAAACTGATATGGATGGCAATGTGTACACCTTTAAAGCACATCTAGTGGCAAAGGGTTTCAAGCAAACACATGGTATTGACTATGATGAAACTTTCTCGCCAATTGCTATCCTTAAATCCATAAGGATTCTCATTGCCAATACTGCGTACTATGATTACGAGATCTGGCAAATGGATGTCAAAACAGTGTTTCTTAATGGAAACTTTCTTGAGGATGTGTATATGACACAACTAGAGCATTTTGTTCATCCAAAGGATTCTGCGAAGGTTTGCAAGCTTCAAAGATCCATTTATGGATTAAAGCAGGTATCTCTGAGTTAGAATCTTCATTTTGATGAAGCCGTCAAAGAGTTTGGATTCATTAAAAATGAAGATGAACCTTGTGTTTACAAGAAAATTACTGGGAGTGCAATAGTGTTTCTTGTGCTATATGTTGATGACATATTACTCATTGGAAACGACAATCCTACCTTGCAGAATGTCAAGTCTTGGTTAGGAAAATGTTTTTCAATGAAAGACTTAGGCAAGGCTGTCTATATTTAAGCATTAAGATCTATAAGGATAGATCTACAAAGATCATTGGCCAAAGTCAGAGTATGTATATAGACAAAGTACTGAATAGGTTCAGTATGCAACATTCCAAAAGGGAATTTTTGCCAATATCACATGGTATAAATCTGAGCAAGACTCAACGTCCAATGACAAATGATGAGTGAGATTGCATGAGTAAGATTCCTTATCCTTCGGTAATTAGATCAATCATGTATGCCACATTATGCATTCGACTAAATGTGTCAAATGCATTAAGTATAACCAATAGATACCAGTCAGATCTTAGTGAACCTCACTAGACAACAGTCAAGAATATTCTTAATTACTTAAGAAGAACTAAAGATGCATTGTTGATATATGGAGGATTGGAGGATGTGCTAGTTGTAAATGGTTACACAGAGCAAGTTTCCAATCTGATAAAGATGATTTTAGATCGCAATCTGGATATGTTTTTGCTTGAATGGAGGTGCAATAAGCTGGAAAAGTTCAAAGCAAAGTACTATAGTAGATTCTACTGTAGAAGCTAAGTACATAGCAGCATCAAATGCAGCTAAGGGGGCAGTTTGGATCAAAAAGTTCATCATAGAACTAGGTGTTGTTCCTAGCATTGCAAATCCGATAGACTTTTATTGTGATAATAATGGTGATATTGCACAAGCTAAGGAACCAAGATCACATTAGCAGTCCAAACACATACTCAGACGCTGTCATCTCATTCGAGAAATCATTGAGAGAGGAGATATCAAAATATGTAGAGTTTCAACTAATGACAATGTTGCTGATCTACTTACTAAGCCTCTTGTGCAAACAAAGCATGATCGCCATACTAGGTCAATGGGTATAGGATACATGTATGATTTGGCCTAGTGCAAGTGGAAGATTGTTAGTGATTGTGTTCCAGGCTAATTACTAAGTATTATCATTTCATGTGTATTTTTATTTAGAGGCATTTCTATTGTAAAGTTTGAATGTTTACTTTATAATAGAATTCATGAATAATCTGTTTATTCTTGGATACTCATTATTGTCGAATGATGATGAATTAAATCCAGTATGAGTTTTATTTGATAATCATGAGATATTTATGTGTATAGAGATACAGATAAAACTTATAAGTATATATTGAAGGTATATGTACTAGATTGACCCGCTATGAGATCACTACATGGACCATAGTTATAAGTGATTCTTACAATAACAATATCAATACATCCTTAGACCTGAAATCACCATATTTTCCAACGTGAGTAACATTATGTTTCAACAAAATCATACGTTGTTCTTAACCAAATGATTATAAAGGTTTTAATTGGATATAATGAGAATCATGTAGAGAAAGTTGAGTGATTAAGATGAGAATTTATCCCTCCTTTTATGGGAGAGATATCTTTGGGCCCCTCAATAAGTGAGATTGAAAAATGCATGATCGTGCTCAAATAAATTGATACTGTCATCAATTTCATTTGTTGTTATTAGTTCACTTAGAGATCGAGAAACAATAAGATTGAATGATATAAAGGTGACATTGTCCATGTCTTATATTCAATCTAGATATCGTGAGACAAAAGGATGATGACATAAGTTATAGAACAAGTAACATTGGATCACCAATCTTCATTTGATTTGGGTAAACATAATGTCTTGCTAGAGGCCACTTATGTTTTGTTTACTGAACATAGTTTTCTAAGTTAACTGCCAATATCAAATGAACCTATAGGGTCACACACAAAAGAATAAGAAAAAAAAAGGAACATGGATTTAATTTTAAAGTCCAGCGGGAAGAATAAAAAATAAATTATTATTATGAATGATAATTTAATTATTTTAAAAGGGTTATTCATATCTAACCCTAATAGGATTACAGGCAATAAGTCAGTACATAATACTGACATATTATAAATAGGATGATAGGTCTCTTTAGGGTTATGACTTTTCACTGTCACATTAGAGGGCAGAGAAAATCTGTAACCCTAACAGAGGGAAAAACACAAGAAAGTAAAAAGCTTGGTTCTTCCTGATCAATCTAGAAGTGTTCTAGATTGTGCTAGCACGCAAAAGTGTTTCTTTTTGGGTGAGCTTGTTCGTGTGGACTATGTAGAGTGGGCAACAAAATCATGGTGCCTTGAAGATCCGGATTCTAGATACGAAACTAGAATGTATATTTTCGAACTAATTCCTCTTGGTATCTAATTTAATCAAAGCACATGGATTCTTGTTTTAAGATTTTTTCTTTAATTTCCGCTGCAAAATTTTGTTTGAAAATTCGTGTAAAATCCTACACCTACTGTTGGTATTGTCTCTATAGCTATTAAAGGATTTGAACTTCTTTTGTGGGTATGATGAACTTGCTCCTCCCTGAAACTTCCTCCCAAAAATTGATGTTGTTTTTTCTGCAATCATCACTTTCCTCTTCTTAGCCCCTTCAACTATTAGGGCTCTTTCCACTAATTTTTGAAAAGTCTTTATATCAAACTCCTCTAGTTTCTTCCTCAAGTCTTCATCCAAACCACTAAAGAAAACCTGCCTCTTTAACTTCTCACTATATTTGTATGAGTCTGGTGCATATTGTAGCAACCGACTAAACTAAGTCTCATATTGCTTAACAGTCCTCCCTTTTTAAGCAATTTGTAAAAAGTCCGCACTGTATTGCACTCGGAGACTCCCCGGGAAGTAGTTATCTAAAAACCAGTATTTGAACATCTCTCAGGTCATTGGTGGCACTAGTTCTCTCATCTTAGATTCCCACCATATTCGGGCATTCAATCAGAACATGTACGTTCCGTAATTGACTTGTAGGTGATAGGGAACTTCATAAGCATCAAAAGACTATTCGACTTGAGCAAGCTAGTCTTCGGCCTCATCAGGCTTGCCAAAAGCTCCTTCAAAGTGTCAGTCTGTAAGCCCCGAAAAATTTCAATAAATAATTCCAAGATGAACTTCAAAAATAAACCCTAAAAATCACTCCAAATTAAAACCGAACTTTAACTAGTCCAAAAACACGAGTTAATCCAGAAATTTCTGAATCTTGAAAAAAATAAAAATTCTTAAAAACAAAGTAAGAACTCAACATACATCAATTCCAAAATCACTACGTACGACAAATTCCATACGTAACTCTGACTTATAAATCGGGTAGTATAAAGCCCAAAACAAATTATTAAAAAGTAAATAATGAAACTTTTGAAAATATAACTCAATTCAAGAATTCCGAAAATATTAAGAGATATTAAATACTTACAAAAATAAAATTTAAAATAAATTTCTCAAATTAAATATGTTGTATAAACATAAAATATCAGTTTCTAGATTGGCAAAAATCTAAACCGGAAAAATCACCCGGAAACCCTAACCGGAATACAATAGCCTAAGTCCGGCAATCTAGCGCCCTTAACCCTAGAGGCCGATGTAAGCCCCGGAAAATTTCGATAAATAATTTCAAGATGAACTTCGAAAATAAACCCTAAAAATCACTCCAAATTAAAACCGAATTTCAACTAGTCCAAAAACACGAACGAATTCGGAAACTTCTTAATCTTGAGAAAATGAAAATCTTTAACAATAAAATAAGAACAGTGGTCTTCAAATTCAAAACCACGACGTACAAAAATTTCCATATTTAACTCCGATTTATAAAATCGGGTAATATAAAGCTTAAAAACAAATTATTAAAAAGCAAATAACAATTGACTTTCGAAAATATAACTCAATTCAAGAATTCCGAAAACATTAAGAGATATTAAATACTTACAAAAATAAAATTTAAAATAAATTTCTTAAATTAAATATGTTGTATAAACATAAATATCAGTTTCCAAATTGGCAAAGGTCTAAACCGGAAAATCACCCGGAAACCCTAACCGGAATACAATAGCGTAAGTTCGGCAATCTAGCGCCCCTAACCCTAGAGGCCGAGATGTAGTTTAAATATGTAGAATAGCTCATAGTAATATGGGTTTGTTTAAAAATATCAGATTGGTAAATTTTTAACCTATTTCGAACCCGTTTGGACACAGACTTCGAAAAGCGTGTCCCGGGCTCGAGATATCAAAAATATACCAATAGTACCGTTAGACTCGTAATTTCATAATATTTCTAAATATATCAGTTTTATAATTTTTCGGATTATAAAAGTTACAGTTATAACCTTTCTATCGTATTTCCATTATTACCGGTAATTGATTGGTCTTTTGCACTATTCATTTTTATTTCATTACAAAATTTTATTATTCTTATAAAGACTTATATTTTTAGATAAATATTTTATATGTTATAGAAAATTTTGTTTTTCTAAAATTTAGTTCGTTTCGGGTCTTTACGGGATCAGATTCTGTTTAAGACCCGGTACTAAAAATAAAATAAATTAATTTAATAATTGAAAAATATTTTAAAAATATTTTATTCCCATAAAATATTTTTCTAGAATTTTTCGGGTTATAAAAATATTATTTATAGCCCATATTCGCGTATTTTGATCGTACCGGTAACGTATTTGTTAAAATACTAAAATAATTCAAATAATTATTTAATTTTTATTATGAAAATTCTGCTACAATTATTTGGAATAAATTTTCCAATTTTATTTTATTTTAATTTATTTTATTAATAAAGTACTTTTACAACCCATACCTTCAAGTACACCTTACACATATCACTTCCTTTTCACTTCAATCTTTCTACACATAATCCCACAATTGATGGCAGATTTTTGACCCTATTTATGGCTGCCATTGTCCTTCATTTACTCCATTTTGACCAAATTAATTATTTTTCCACTCCTTCTTAAGAAAGTTACATTAAACATTTATTACACAATTCAAATTCAAGTCAAATTTCATCAAACCTCTCTCTCCTCCCTCTCTTTTCACGTGGACAGCAGCCCCCTCACATTTGCTGCCTTGTTTTATTTTTTTTCTCTCTTTCATTCATTTAATACACTCATTTTCTCTCTCTCCTTCATTTATTCATTTTCCCTTTTTCATTCTTTAGCTTTTCTCTCTCTTTTTTTCTCTCTTTCTTCTTCTTCTTCTCTTGTTCCTCCATGAAAAGCAAGCTGCCCCCTTCTTCTTCCATGGCTTCCACACCTATTTCTTAAAGATTTCTAAGCAAATCTTCATCCCAAAGCTCCATAGGTGATATAGGTAAAGTATAATGAAGGTTTCATGCATCAAATGAACTTCCATAAGCTTAAAAGCTTAGGATGATGATGCCAAAAATGAAATCTTTCTCTTCTCCATTTTTATTACCTTGTATTATAATTATTTTCTTGTTTAAAGTTATTATATTTTGTAGATCTAACTTTTTATGGCTTTGATTTTTGTTTATGCCATAGATCTTGTTATTTAAGTTGTTATTTTTGTTATTCCTTATGATTTATGCATAGATCTAGCATTCACATGTCTATCTTAGTGATTCATGCATGTAAAACTAGTTTAGAAAACTAGATCTAAAGTTTTGAGTTCATAGATGCATTAGATCTTTGTTTATGTTCATGAACAACTTGCTATAGCTTGATGATGGTAGGAAAGTTGTAGGAAACCCAAGATCTATTTTGTTTTCAACAAAAATCAATTTTGAAAATTCGGATGAAAATGGAACCCTATTTAGAATAGTGGTTTTTCAACTTTAAAATGTATATTTTTCATTTAAAATGAAGGGCTTAGGGTATAGATACCATGAATGAAAGATTTTGATGAGGAAAGTTTAGATCCATGATGTTTATAGCTTATTACCATGCATTTGTTTTATGTTTATGATCATATTAATTATAGATCTTAGTTATAAACTCAAACAAAATTGTGGAATTCGTATTTTGGCAAGGCCCCCATTTAAAAACTACTTTCCAAGTGTCAAAATGTAAATTTTACTTAAGAAAATGAAGGCTTAATATATGTATATCATCAAGACTTCTTTTTACAATGATCAAAAGTGATTTCCAAAAGTTATTTTCAAAATAAAAATTCTATTTTCGGATTTTGGCCAAGGCCTATTTTAAAAACATGTTTTCCAACTCAAAAATGAAGTTTTTATTTAAGAAATGAAAGGCTCATAAGATATGATATGTAAGGAATGGATTTTCATGAGCTTAGATAGATTTTATCAAAAGATATAACCAAAAATAAATTTTGTAAATTCGGATCCCAACTAAGACCAATTTTTAGAACCCATGTATCAACTCTAAAACTCATGCTTTATGTGAAAAATGAAGTATATAGGTAATAGATATCATTAAGCAATGATTTTTACAAGTTAAAATGAGCTTAGGCATGAGTAATGTGTAAAACAAGTAATGGAATTAAAATGGAAAAATTTGAGTTAGTAATCAAATTGTCAAATTCGTAATTTAAGATGATGCATATGTAATCACTTAGTATTTGAGCTCAAATTGCAATTTTTATGTGTTAAATGAAGTCCTTAGACAATAGATGTAGTAAAGTCTTAAATTTTAATGCATTAAACAAGTTTTTCCCAAGTGAATCATTCAAAAAGTGGATTTTCTAAAATTCGGATTTTTGAGTAAATCATATTGGAAAATATATTTGCAAAGTGTAAAATGCAAATTTTTGTGTGAGAATGAAGTCCTTAGTGGTTATGTATGATTGAGCCCTAATTTTCTAAATATCAAATGATTTTTACTCAAAGGAATCACTCAAAAGCCAATTTTTACCAAATTCGGATTTTGGAATCAACCCCACTTGAAAACATGCTTACAAAGTGTAAAATGGAAATTTTTATGTAGAAATGAAGGTCATAAGTAATATATATAATGAAGACTCAATTTTGACAAAAATAATTATATTTTCTTAAGTAACAAATCCAAAACAAATGGAAATGATAAAAGTTAGAAAACTAGATTTTTCATAAGTAAGTGGTTATTATGGTCTTGCAAAATAAAAAGTTATAAAATTTCTTTTTAGCAAAAATCATCAAGATCATACATACATTAAGCTCATCTCATGTCATTCATGTTAGAAAATCACTCATATTGCATATATAGTTAAGTTATATAGTAGGAACATTTCAAACATTTACAAAACTATTTTTCGAAAATTGAAATTGTTGCTGACCTAATCTGATCCGACCTTTTCGAAGCTTCAATGTTTTCAAAACTAAAATATAATATTACAATTAGGTAGATCTCTCGAAGTAGATAGAAATCGATATATAATTTGCAAGATTCCGAGTTAAAATGACCAAGTTATGGCCGTTTTAAGTTAGAATTCCCGCTTAGGACGCGAATTACGAATTTGAAGGTTCGTATAAAATCGTTTGGATTAGTTTGAGTTGAAATACTTGATAAACCAAATTTATTCATATTTTGTGAATGCCAAAATGAACCTTTATTGATCATTTTTATTAAGAATTTGGCACTTCAAAACATTAATGTATGCTTTCAGGTCTTTAAAGGAAATAATTTTCAAGGAAAGCAAAGACGGGTCAAAAATGCAAATTTTGGATTAAGAAGAACTCAAAATGACAAGATCAAGCTATGTTTTTTCAACCATTGCAAGGAGGAAGCAAAATTAAAGAATGAAAATCAAGCTTTTGAAAGACATTTGCAAGACATGACCTGTCTCTCACCATGTCAACCTGGAAATTGAACTTTGCAAAGGACATTTGTGAGACATGACCTGTCACTCGCCCTGTCGATTTAATAAAAAGACATTCAATGAGAAACGACTTTTTAACTACAGTAACCTCCATTTTAAGACAAAAACATTTATTTCGGTTATGGAAGGAGCGTTACTTGAAGGGCCAAAAGACTCATAACCTACAAAACCTTTCATCTCTCCTCATCAAGAGCAATTAATTCCATTCAATTGAAGATGGTTATAAAAAGGAGATGGTGGAAGAGAAAGAAGACAGAGAAGATTTTGAACGAGAATTTTCAAAAAAAGAAAAAGAGTTCTGGAGATTCCAATAACAATTCAAGATCATCAAGGATTGAAGATCCGACACTTTGAGCTATAATCTTTTCGGGTAGTATCATGAGTTCGAATTTCTATGTTGAATTTCATGTATTACTATTAATTACTATGAAGGAGTAGTTTTTCAGATCTGGGTTTTGTCGAATTTCATATTTATCATGTGTTGAGACTTTGTTCTTAATGAATTATTGAAGTTCTTTTGTTCAATTGCATGTTTGTTAACCGTTCTTAAGTTTGTATGTCCGGAAATACAGATTTATGCATGAATTTCATCTAAGTTAATTGAAAAATTACTTTTATGAATTGATATATGCAATTGAAGAGATTTGTTTGTAATTCTAGACATAGAATAGCAAGAATCCTATTCTTAAGAGTTCATGTTTTAATGCAAATTTAGGTTGCTATTGATTGAGGAGACATCCTAATCGATTAATCTAGGTTAGATAAATTGTTAGATTCGAAAGAATTGATAATTTGCTCAAGGAACTCTATAGCTTAAGAACTAATCTAAATTATCTGATAAAGATTGTCAATGATTCACATGATAAATTGAAAGTAAGACAAAACTTGGATTATTAGACCTTTATTGAATCTTGTTTGGTTATTGGAATTGTGTTTAATAGTGTTTTAAAGAAAATTAGATAAGTAGTAAAATCATCAAAATTGTTCAGTTAGATAGTAGAATACGATTTAGTACTAGTATTTGCCTATTCCCTGAGGACGATCCCGATTTTTAAAAGCTATACTATATTCACGATAGGTACACTGCCTATTACCTTTACAGCAATTTAAGAACGGGCCTTTATAAATTGAAAACTATGCTTGAAGGTAAATCATCAATACTTATTAGAGTATTTCTTCCTTGTTAGGTGATCCCGAATTCGACGATTCCCTGCCACCGGATTATTATTACTAGAAGACCGGTGATCCAATGGCCGAGTGAGTTTTCTCCTTGTTTTGTTACCTTGATTGTGATTGTAGTTAGTTGCATTAGAATTATAGGAACAAGATAAAAATCGATATGAATGGGGATGGGATATATGATGAGACTATGATGAATGTGTGCCAAAGAATACTAAAGCATATCGAAACCACGATTTGATTGGATAACTGCACCGTTCATATTATTTCTGTTATATGTATGATATTGAATGGTCACTCCAAAGAATGTATAAATGTTTTTGACCTAAGCAAAAATTAAAATTGGTCATGCATCGCATTGGACATATTGCATTTGGTAGCATGCTACTCCTACGCAGGTCGATCGGTATGGTCGTGGATGATTCGTTTGGATAACGAGCCCGGTGCCAGAGCTCATTCAGGGGTACTAAGGCGCATGTGGATGCATTCTTGGATGAGCCTAGCCGAGTCGAGTGCTAAGAGCCGAGGGCTTGGGGACTAGATGCGGTCGTGTAGACTCAATACCATTCCTAACCCAAGATACGGAGGGCGTAAATCCGTTCTGAGTGTGGGTTCCGGATACCCATGCATAATTGCTTGCTCACGTGTTTGTTCATGCATAGCATATGACTGATTATAACTTGTTTTTATGGTACGGAATTAAGGGAATTCTCACTAAGCTAGTGTAGCTTATACCCCTATAGTTGTTTAAAATGAACAGGTTATCTCAAGAATGCAAGGTGGGAACCGAATTGGTTGAAGTCGGGAATGACTTTGGGATTTCGGCAAGGAATACGAATGGTTGAAGTTGTTTGCTAGTTTTATGATTTGTCTTGTAATAGTTTGTGTAGGGAAGTCTGTGGATGAATGTAATTGGAGTTGAATGATTTGTATTTTGAAGTATAGTGATTTGTATCTGAAGTATAGTAAATTTGTATTTCCTTTACATTGTTACTCAATTGTATCAATATAAAACGTATCATTCCGATGTGTCTCCTTTATGTGTTAGACGCCTTGTACATAGTATGGAAGCCTTCGCGTGACTGAGGTGGTCATTCTTAGGCTTTAATATTGTGTACAGCGGACTGCCACGTTTAGGGTACCCTTCGGGGTGTGACAGCCGAGGTGTAGTTTAAATATGTAGAATAGCTCGTAGTAATATAAGTTTGTTTAAAAATATCAGATTGGTAAATTTTTGACCTATTTCGAACCCGTTCGGATACAGACTTCGAAAGCGTGTCTCGGGACTCGAGATATCAAAAATATACCATTAGTACCGTTAGACTCGTAATTTCATAAGAATTCCAAATATATCAGTTATATAATTTTTCGGGTTATAAAAGTTATAGTTATAACCTTTTTATTTTATTTTCATTACTACCGGTAATTAATTAGTCATTTGCACTATTCACTTTTATTTTATTACACAATTTTATTATTTTTATAAATCCTTTATTTTTAGATAAATATTTTATATATTATAGAAAACTTTGTTTTTCTAAAATTTAGTTTCATTTCGGGTTTTTACAGGATCAGAGTCTGTTTAAGACCCGATACTAAAAATAAAATAAATTAATTTAATAATTATAAAATATTTGAAAAATATATTATTTTTCATAAAATAATTTTTTAGAATTTTTCGGGTTATAAAAATATCATTTTATAGCCCATAATCGTGTATTTTGATTATACAGTAACTTATTTGATAATTCACTAAAATAAATTAATTAATTATGTTATTTTTATTATGAAAATCTGCTACAAATATTGGAATGAATTTCTATTTTTATTTTATTTTATTAGAAAAATACTCTTACAACTCATACTTTCAAGTACACCTTTCACATACACTTTTTTTCACTTAAATCATTTTACACTTTATTATATCACTTCATGGAAGATTTTTCCTTTTTTTGGCTGCCATTGTCCTTTAATTTACTCCTATTTTTGACTAAAATAAATATAATCTACTCCTTCTTAAAGAAGCAACACATACACATTTATTACACAATTCAATTTTAAGTCAAATTTCAAACAAACCCTCTCTCTCCTCTCTCTCTAATTCACATGAGCACACACAAAATTTGCTGCCCTTGTTTTATTTTTTTTTTCTTTCATTTAATACAATTCTATCTCCATTTAATGCCTCTTAATTATTTCCTTTCATTTCCTTTTGAAACCCTCTCTTTCTTTCTTCTTTCTCTCTTGTTCTTACAAGGAACCTTGCTGCCCCCACTTCTAAAAATTGCTCCCACACTTCATTCTTAAAGATTTTTAAGCAAACTTTCTTCTTAAAGCTTCCATAGGTGATATAGGTAAAGTATAATGAGAGTTTCATGCATCAGATGACTTCCATAAGCTTAAAATCTTAGGATGATGATGCCAAAAATGAAACACTCCTCTACTCTATGATTAATCTCTTGTATCACTATTATTTTCTTGTTTAAAGTAGTTATATTTTGTAGATCTAACTTTTTGTAACTTTGATTTTTGTTTATACCTTAGATCTTGCTATTGAAGTTATTATTTTGTTATTGCTTATGATTTATGCATATATTCATCATTCACATAATTCTTAGTGTTCATGCATTTAAAACTAGTATAGTAAACTGATCTAGTGTTTTGAGTTCATAAAATGCATTAGACTTTTGTTTTATGTTCATGAAAAACTTGTAGTGGCATGATGATTGTAGGAATGTTTTAGAAAACTCAAGATCTATTTTATTTTCAACAAAATCATTTTTGAAAATTCGGATGGAAAATGAACCATATTTAGAAAAGTTATTTTTCAACTTTCAAATGTGTATTTTTCATTTAAAATGAAGGACTTAGGGTATAGATAACATAAATGAATGATTTTGATGAGTAAAGTTTAGATCTATGAGTTTATAGTGCACTACCATGGGTTTCATTTAGATGTATGTTCAATTAAGTGTAGATTTTGGTTTTGAGCTCAAACAAAAATTGTGAAATTCTATTTTGGCAAGACCCCTATTTAAAAACCACTTTCTAAATGTCAAAATAAAGTTTTTACTTAAGAAAATGAAGGCTTAATGTATGTATATTATCAAGACTTCTTTTACAAGAATCAAATGTGATTTTCAAAGATTAATTTTCAAAACAAGTTCTATTTTCGGATTTTGGCCAAGGCCTAGTTTAAAAACATGTTTTCCAACTCAAAAATGAAGTTTTTATTCAAGATATGAAAGGCTCTTAAGATATGATATGTTAAGGAATGGATTTTCATAAGTTTAGTAGATTTTATCAAAAGATATGTCAAAATAAATTTGGTAAATTTGGATCTCAACCAAGACCAATTTTGAAAATCCATTTACCAACTTCAAAACTTGTGTTTTATATGAAAATGAAGAGTTTAGGTCATAGATTCATTAAGTAGTGATTTTTATAAGTTGAAATGAGTTTTGATGAGATTAATGTATAAAACAAGAAATAGAATCAAGATGGGAAATTTTGAGTTAGTAGTCAATTTGTGAAATTCGTAATTTTGAATGAAGGCCATAAGAACACTATTATCCAAGCTCAAAATGAAAGTTTATATATAATGAATGGAGTCCTTAAGTAATAGATACCATAAAGTTTTAAATTTTAATGCATTAAACAAGTTTTTCCAAAGGAATCATTCAAAAAGTGGATATTCTAAAATTCGGATTTTTGAGTAAATCCTATTTGAAAACATATTGCAAAGTGTAAAATGCAAATCTTTATGTAAAAATGAAGTCCTTAGTGACTAGGCATGGTTGGACTTTAATTTTCTAAGTGTCAAATGATTTTTACTTAAAGGAATCACTCAAAAACTAATTTTACAAAATTCGGATTTTGAATCAACTCTACTTGAAAACATGTTTACAAAGTGCAACATGGAAATTTTTATGTATAATGAAAGTCTAAGTAATAGATAATGAAGACTCAATTTTAACAAAAATAATTATATTTTCTTAAGTAATAAATCCAAAACAAATGGAAATGATCAAAGTTAGAAAACTAGATTTTTCATAAGTAGTTGTTTATTATGTCTTACAAATAAAAAGTTATAAAACTTTCTTTTAGCAAAATCATAAGATCATGCATACATTAAGCTCATCTCATGTCATTCATGTTAGGAAATCATTCATATTTCATGTATACTCGATTCATCAATAGAAACATTCCAAACATTTACAAAACTATTTTTCGGAATCGGAAACCGTTACTGATCAGATCTGATCCCTTTGTTCTGAGACCTAAATGTTTTCAAAACTTGAAAAATATTATAAATAGATAGATCTTTCGAAGTAGATAGAAATCGATATATAATTTGCGAAATTCGGAGTTAAAATGACCAAGTTATGGCCGTTTTAAGTTAGAATTCCCGCTTAGGACGAGAATTGCGAATTTGATAGTTTGAATTAGATCGTTTGGATTAGTTTGAGTTGAAATACTTATTAGAGTATTCCTTCCTTTTTAGGTGACCCCAAATTCGACGATTCCCTATCACTGGATTACTTTTACTTAAAGACTGGTGATCCAATGGCCAAATGAGTCTTCTTCTTATTTTGTTACCTTGTTTGTGCTTGTAGCTAGTTGCATTGGAATTATAGGAACAAGATAAAAATCGATATGAATGGGGATGGGATATATGATGAGACTGTGATGAATGTATGCCAAAGAATACTAAAGCATATCGAAACCATGATTCGATTGGATAACTGCACTGTTCATATTATTTCTGTTATGTATATGATATTGGTTGGTCACTCTAAAGAATGTATGAATATTTTGACCTAAGCAATTAAATTGGTCATGCATCGTATCGGACATATTGCATTTGGTAACGTGCTACTCCTACGTAGGTCGATCGATATGGTCCGATGATGACTCGTTTGGATAACGAGACCGGTGCCAGAGCTTATTCATGGGAACTAAGGCACATGTGGATGCATTCCATAGGTGAGCCTAGCCGAGTTGAGTGCTATAAGTCGATGGCTTGAGGACTAGCAGCGGTCGTGTAGACTTCAATATCATTCCTAACCCAAGATACTGAGGGCTTAAATCCGTTCTGTGTGTGGGTTCCGAATACCCATGCATAATTATTTGCTCATGTGTTTGTTCATGCATAGCATATGGATGACTTATAACTTGCTTGTTATGGTACAAAATTAAGAGAATTCTCATTAAGCTAGTGTAGCTTATACCCCAATAGATGTTTAAATGAACAAATTATCTCAAGAATGCAAAGTGGGAACCGAAATGGTTGGAGCCGAGAATGACTTCAGGATTCCAGCAATGAATAAGAATACTTGAAGTATTAGCTAGGTTTTATGTTTTGCCTTGTAATAGTTTATGTAGGGAAGTCTTTAGATGGATGTAATTGAAGTTTAATGATTTGTATTTTGAAGTATAGCGATTCGTGTATGAAGTATAGTGATTTATATCTGAAGTATAGTGAATTGTATTTCCTTTATATTGTTACTCAAGTGTATCAGTATAAAATGTATCACTTCGATGAGTCTCCTCCATGTGTTAGATGCCTTGTACATAGTATGGAAGCCTTCGCGTGACTGAGGCGATCATTCTTAGGCTTTAATATTGTGTACGGCGGACAGCCATATTTAGGATACCCTTCGGGGCGTGACAGTTTAGTTGGTATCAGAGCGACAAGGTTTTGGGAATTAGGTGGGAAGACTTTAGGAGAATAGAATATTAAGATATGATCTTAGGAATTGATAGGCGAGTGTTAGACAATCCTTAAGTAAAGGAGAACTAGATTTAGCTCTATGACCCTTAAGGTATGATTTTTGTTTATTAAAGATTTGAATTCTATCTTGGAGACTTCTGAAGAACATAGAAACAGATACATAAGGAAGGAAGATTGAAAATATTTGATGGGACGATCGAATCTAGTCTAGCAACCAAAAAATATAGGGATAAGTGACCTTACCCGACTTTGTTTTAAGCCAATGGTAGAAATGGTAGATAAGTATACTTGAATATCAATAATCAAACAATTTATTTGATCAACCAAGTGAAATGCAACAACTACGTGAGCATACAAGACATATGATTTTCCGGTAATCATATATTGAATGGATTTAGGCCTTCCATTCGGGGTTATAGGGTAGCAATTTATATGCTTCTAACCAAACTTTCTGAAGCTTTAATTAAAATCCAACGATCGTATCACAACTCCTTTCCCCCACAAGGGTAGTGATTCAATGCAATGTGACTCGCAAGTGATATGCATGATTTTAGTTTAATTAAATGCTCATAGCATAATTATTAACAATTTAAGGTGACTATATAATTTTAGACAAATCAAGGTCTAAACTAGATCAAGCATTGATTATAATCAATTCTCGACTCGATATTCTTATCATTCATTCAAAAATATTACATACATCCCATTCAATCTTTTCCTTAAATCTAGTGCTTCTAGACTACAAGCACAATCAAGTAAGGTAAGTTATAGAAATAAAACTCACTTGGTCATAAGTTCATCAGTCTTCAGTCAAAGTAGTCTTTTAGATACGGGAGATCCTCCTCACAACCGCCTAAGCAAGAAAACACCCACAATGAGTATTTCTTGATAGTTCAATTGAAATTTGACAAAACTATGTCATTAAGTTCGTTAAAATTCGTATGAAAGATAATTTCAATTTAAAATAGTCATAACTTGCTCATTTTAACTCGGAATTGCTCATATTATATATCGTTTTCTATCTATTCAAAAAGATCTATCCATTTCCCAGATTATTTCTATCAAACAAGGTCTTTTAGGTCGAAAGACATGGGTGACCAGATTCACCACAAAAATCTCCGCTAAAAAACAATCATTTCAAACCTCAACTCATTCAAAAATCCTTTGATAATTACTTAGTTATCAATATAGATTGAAAAACCCTTTTTATACATATACAAACTCATATCTCATGCATGATTCAAGTTTTGTTGTCCAAACTATGACTTTATGAAAAACAATATCTTTTGAAAGTGTGAAAAATCAAAAGTTTAAAAACTTTCCTTTTGTAAATCCTTGAGATAAAATCATAACTTTTTAGTTTATTTAAAATGAGTATCTTTATGTTCTATTTAGTAGTTTCTTGGGTGGTTTCCATAAAAATAAACTTGTAATTTTTTCTTTAGAAAAATCTCTTACTAGTGTTATTTGCACTTATAATTTCTCAAATATTGTTTTGATGATTATTTTGATCTTCTAACTTGACTCAAAGCTTGTTTATTCCTTTGTTAGGGAGTTTCTTTTAAATTTATTTTTCTAGAAAAAATTGTATAACAAAGAATTATCAACATTTAAAATAAATTTAGCAAAAACAAGCCTTCTTATGGTTTTTGAAAAGAATTTTTCAAAATAGAATAGTTTTGCTAAATCATGGTAAGTTCTCTTTGATTTTTGTGAAAGTAAAGTTTGTTGAAACAAAATCCTAAGCTTCATTTGGAAATTCTTATAACATGAATTTATTTTGGAAAATTTTAGTTTCTATTCTTGTGTTTTAGACAACAATAATGAACATGAGCATGTGTATGATGATATTTACAAGTAAAAAATAGAAATGAATCACATAATATAAGTTCAAGTATTGTGAGTTTTAGCTTCATCAAGGCTCCCGGGACAAATAATAAATTCCGTCCTGATATAAAAGAAAGGAAAAAAAAAACTTGTTTTGACTTGATGAGGATAAGTCTAAAACTAGAAAGACTAGTCTTAAAATATGAAAGTAAATAAATTGCAATAACAAGTGAGCTTATATGCTCTAAAAGATATATATAGCTACATAGATATATTTAGTTAGATATAAATATGGAAGCATAACAACAACAATAATATGAAAAAAATAACAACATAAAAGAATATGGATTCATGAACAAGAATAAAACATGAACATAGAGTTGCTTCCATAACATATAGTTTAGGAAACACACTTTATGGTCATGTTAAGTTACATGACGTGGTAGTAAAAATATGAAAAGAACTTTACCGAAAGATAAGGTAAGAGTAATATACATAGATAGGTTTTGCGTATGAAGAAGAAGAGAGCTTGGGAGTATTTTGGGGCAGTAATAGGAAGACTATTTGGGAGGAGAATTTGAGAGAGTTTTTGGTAGTAAATTTGTAGGTAGTGGATGTGTGAATGAAGTGAAGGAGAAAAGGGTATTTATAGGAAAATAAGGAGAAGATTTTAAGTGATTTAATTAAATTAAAAATTGAGATAAAATAGAGAAAGAGAGGGGGTAAGGGGCGTCGACCAAGAGGTAAGGAGAGAGGAGAGATTTTATTTTTTTAATTTTGTGTATTAAAAGTAATAATGTGTAAGATAGATGTGATAAAAGTATATTGGAAATGAAAAAAGTAGTGGTATAGGTATGGTAGTGTGTAAGAGTATATAGTGAAAAAGTAGAGATAGCATGAATAGTGTGAAATAGTGTAAAGTTGTACAAAGTATAGTGTACAAGACATAAATATATCAGTAGTAAGAAAAATATGCGTAAAAGTACGATATTTGATATTTTTAGTTACCGAAAAATTATAAAACTGATTTTTTTAAAACCTTATATTTTTACTAGTCTAACGGTGTCAACAAAATATTTTTAATATTTCGGACCTTGGGACACGTTTTTCAAAACCAGTATCCTGTTGGGTTCGAGACGGATCAAATTTTAACCAATCTGATATTTTTAAACATCCTATATAATTACGAACTATTCTACACACTCAGCTTACATCTACTCTACACAAGTTAAGAGTGCGGGCTTGCCGGACTTAAACTGCTAAGCTTTACAAGGGTTTTATTGACAGTAGGGTTTCCGATTGACTTCTGGTTTTGGTTAGAGATAACATAAAACTTAGGGGTTTACAAGAAGTGTATAAGGAATGGAAGGAAAAGGTTGAACTAACTCTAGGGGAACAGTTAAATAACTTAAGGACAAGGAAGGTTAAGGGATATTATGAGGAGAACAAAATGTTACATAAAATAGCTAGAAAGTCTTTTAGAATTACATTTTGAGGATCAACTCCAAGAAATAGGAATTTTTTAAGTACCCAACAAAGGATAAGGATATATTGTAATTTCCTTTATATACCAACCTGTGTTTGCTTTATATAATCTACTTTTTTTATTATCTCTTTTACCTATTTGTATTTCCTTGTCATCCGTTCTCCTAAAAAGTTGTAGCCTTTGTACAAAGTATCTAAATCCTTGAATAGTTGTGTTAAAAGATATAATTAAGTCTATTATGCTATTTAACTGCTTGTGATCTGAATGCAACAAATGCGGTGAATGCTTAAAATAACAAAGATAAGAAAAATTATTGTCTTCTACTTGTATCTTATTCTACTCCTTAATCTCTAAATTTAGCCAATCAAATCTCTTAATCATGAAGCTTTGTACTAGGAAGTATGCAAGGATCTATTAACATAATCTAGCTTAATTGCTTTCCTAATCCCTTTGTGCCTTCTTTGTCATTTAAATCTATAAGTTACTTTTCAAAACCTTCCTTAAGATAGATATACAACTTATCCTTTGTGGAAACCGGTGGATGTGTATAAACTCTTTACCTACTTCTTTAACCTTTTTATTCAAGTATTGAGATTAATTTCTATTTCTAAACCTAGCTCAGTTATATAACCTCCAACCTTTTCTAGTAACAGTGGAAAATAGTACTAAAATGTATCCTATAAATTTTTCCTCGATTATTCAATAATTTAGTCGAGCACATAAAAAGTGTTTGCCAAGATCCAATCGAGTTTTATCCAATCAAATTTTATGTTCTTATGGCTAATTTTATTAGGATAAGTTCTATCGATTATTTAACGATTTAATTTTATATCAAATGACGATCACATTACTAAAAATAATTAATGTTTTAATTATTATATTTATTTTAATGATTTGATGATTGACTCGACTGCTCATTAGAAGTGTAGAAGCTCCCATTTATCTATTACTATTATTAAGAAATCTTTTTCATCGATTTCAAAAAATTAAAACCTAAAGTACAATAATTACTCCCTTTATCTTATTATCTTTTTCATATTTATCTTTCAATAACTAACTCATCTACTAACTAACTAGCCTCTTTTTAAAAAATAAACTACTCCTCCAAGATACTCATTCATTTTCTTAAATGAAAAAAAAAAGACTTATTCTTTTGTTATCTCTTTAAAAATTCGCATTATAATTTGAATTCAAAATAGTGAGAAAAAAATATATTAAATAATTTATACTAAATTGAAAACCTACATAGATTTTGCTATACAAAAATATTTTTCTATTTTGTTAATTTTATGTTCCTTATTCTTACTTCACACACATAGCATGTAAAATTTTAGTATTATTTTATTTGCACGTGTATTATAGTTGTATAAACTGCTAGTTAAAAATTATGGGAATCACTTTAGTCCTGTAATTTATGTTATTGCGTTGACTAAACTTCTCATTTAGCGTTTCCTTTGATGTGTGTATATATATATGGCGGACACATATGATATGGTAATATAATATAATGACTTAAACGATAAACTTAAGGGTTTATTACAAATTACCTGCGTTTACTCCTATTTGCAAATATATCTTGGGTTTTTTTGTTTTTTTAATAAAGGTGACTGAATTTGACTTAAAAAGTTATAAAGTATGTGTCAATGTCATATACTCTAAAAATTTTAATTTAATAAAAAAAATATTACTAAATAATTTTAAATGAAGAAAGAAATATTGTTAATCATTAACAAATACCAAAAAAGTAGAAGTTATTTTTGAAAATACCAAAAAATTAAAAATATTAACTTTTTTCCCTGACATTTTATAAATTAATATTTTTTTCTGTCAAGACCAAATCAAAACTTGTTTTCTACCTTCATCGTGTCCAACCTCCTCATAAAACAAGAAGCAATCTTTTCCTTTTTGCCTCTTCGAGCCATCAAAATCGCCTCCAAATCGTTTGCTGGATGTTAAAAAAAAATAGAAAGAGAAAAAGAAAACAGATCTAGACAATCCTTTTGGCGAATGAGTACTAAACGAGATTAAAAGTCTCGGTATTGCTCCTGCATTATTGTTGTACCTGGCCAACCTACTTGTTTAAATGAACAAATCAAACCCCTACCACCCCCACAACACCCCCCACCCCGTCCGTCTGCAACAAATCACAAAACCTCCATTATACATTCCTCCGATTTTGTGCTCAAGTTATTAACTTTTTTCCTCCAAACCCCATCGCAAGATCAAAACGTAAATGTCTATTTCTTTTTTAATTTGGCTAGCTTCGTTAGTGGATTATAGTTACTGGCTGTGTGTCATTTTTCTTTTTTTTTTCCCGTTTTGTTTTCTGGCAATCCGCATTACTTAACAAAAAATAAAGATGTTAGAAAGTAAATGGAGGAAACTGACTATTTTGGGAATGAATCTTCGTATTTACGTGATTGAAAATGAAAAAAAAAAAATCACTTTTTTCTTTCTCTTTTTGATTTTTCAGCATTTTTTTTAGAATGATTTTTAACAGTTTTATTTATCTAAAATTATTTGGTGATATATTTTTATTAAATTAATTTTTTTAGATGGAAAAGTTATTGACACATATCCCTCCAATAATATTAAATAATATTTGTCAAAAGAAAAAAATAATACAGTTGATGTATTTATAAATAGATAAAAATAAGTATAAATTTTTTTAATTACCCCTTAATTTAAAGCATAATGAGGTGATTGTGTTTTAATGAAAATATTAGTTGGCATAAATATATGTCTCAATGAAAACGTAGATTATTGGATTGACATTTAGTGCAAATCAGTACTTGTAAACTTGCCCGTTTATAGAATCATGAGCGGGGGATTGTAGAAGAGGGACAGATATCAGTAAATGGAGAGAGAGAGAAAATTTAGGACAAGACAAAGGGACAAAGAAACGTGTCCATATATTTATAGTTGTGAAGATGACATTCAATGATTTTAGATTTTGAGTTCCTTCAAAACGCCTATACCTCCCTCTTGCATCCATAAATATCTTCTATGCGTATCGTTTCATCTCCAGTGATTTGTTCAGCAAATCTTTGAGAACATCATCTACCCTATCTACTTCCTGAGCAAGTATTAATATAAGGTAGACTAATTTTCTCATGTTTATAACTATCCTTCTCTCTTCCTCTTACACGTTTAATTAATGTAACTCATTCCCTCTCTCACCTTCTCTCTCTCTTCTCATCCATCCACCTGCCGAAAATTAACTCCACTCTCATTTACTTTTTCCCTTCCTCTGCCGCTCTCTCTCTTTCTCTTACTTTTTCTCTCTCCCATTTAATTGGCTTCTCCATCTCATTTTTTCCTCCTCTCTCCTTCCATCGACTTTTCTCACATCTCACCTACAAATCAAACAACCTTCCTCCTTTCTTCTTATAGTCTTCTCTTATCTATCAACCACGTTATTCTCTCTTCTATTCTCTCTGTACCTATCTATTTATCAATCTCATCTACCTCTGTGACACATACATTTATACCTTTCCCAGATCATTGTCCTTGTTTCTTCAATGTCATCTCTGTGGATGGTTTTTTTTATATATTTTTACCTATTTTTTCTTTTCTTTTCCCTTTTTTTTTTCATTTTTTGGAGTCGACCCGGGTCGAATCTGCCCGGTCCATGGGTTATGCTTACTGACCTCCCATCGAAACGGGCAAACCGGCAGTCCTCAGCAGGTCATGACCCTCGCGCCCGCCGGTGCTGGATCGGTCCAGGTCACGGGTCAGACTCCGACCCGTGACGACATCTTAATCGTACTCCGTACATTTTTTTATAGAACGGCAAAGAAGTAACAGGGAGTGAAATCGATAAAATTTTCAACCGCTTCTAATCTTATCAAGTGCCCAAAATACGAGAATATATTGTTGTTAGGAGATTTATATTAGTCTCTCTCTTTATGTCTATCCCTTTTATATGTCGTCGGGAGTTAAATATATTATTTTATAATTAAAATAAATATAAAATTATTTTGCCGTGAACTTTAGATAAAATTATAATTTTTTTTATTAATATAAAATAATGAATTAAATATATAGTTTTATATATTTGTGATTTTATTGGTTTTTTAATTTAATGTTCAATGTATATTACAGTATATGATAAATGGCGATTTTTACGGTTCACGGTTATAGTAGTTTTTACATTAATAGTAGATGAATTTCATTTGGCATTCTGTCAACTTTTTCTTTTCTTTTTATTTTTCCTACCACCGATAAAATTACATGGTGTCTATTTTTGTGGATGTAAAAGAAACAATCCCATTCTTTCCAACGGGAAAGGTAAAGAAATGTTCCCGGCCCCAAGGATTTAATTTTTAGTTGATCTACCTTAGACTTAATATAGTACAATGAAAATCATTTCCTACAACAAAACCTGATGTTAAGTGTTTACTATAAAAGGTCAATTCCATCTTCATTCAAATAGTTCGTCAAATCAAAACGATAATTCATTTTTTCATTATTTTAATAAGTTTAGATGGCTAATCACTAATGCAGGTATAAGTCGGACTGCAGTAGAGTTTGAACATTATTAGTATTTCAATTTAAGAGAAACAGAAACTATTATTCTTAATTTAAAATTGAGACAAGTGTAAACAAATTTATATTTTAGCAATCCCAACAAGTACTTATTTTAGCAAATCTTTATCTCCATTAGATTTAATTGAGACCCCCATTTTGTTTAATGAACAACTTCACGAAGAGGTTACTGTCAGTAAAGTGGGCAAAATTAATATGCGATTATTAGAGCAATTTTATCTGTGCGTTGTTTAAGAACTTGCTTAACATGTTACTTTAATATACTGGATATTGATTCACATATCAAATAACTTTCCTAAAAGTATTCTACCAATAAATGAAACTTGCTTTTCAAGTAGCTTAGCATTGGGTCTGTGTCAATTAACTCCAGTCAAGTTGATTTTATGTTAAAGTATGTATGAGCCGAAAATGTGACCAGCATGGTAGGGTTGTGCCTATTTGTTTCGTTATTCTATTATCATTTTGATATTATTTTCAAATTGATATCTATCAAAAAACTGATACCGATAAAAATTTGTTAGTTTTACTTATAAACTAATTAAACTTAATCGATACTAAATTGATACCGATATGATACAGATAAAAATCTAACCATCCAAATAGGTTAATAAGGTTTTTTTTTTTTTTTTTTTTCGATTAGGAGAAGAGTTGCCATCGCAGTATTAGCACAGAGTAAATTGAAACCCATAGGGCACAAGCTGCATGAAAGTAACTTTAGGGATTTTCTAATTGCCCCTCGAAAGGACTCTATTATTTGTTGAAATATCCTTGCAAACTTGATACCCTTCTGCTTCCTTGTTTCCAATCTTATTACATTAAATTGTATAATGGGAAACTAAATATAAGTATTTTTAAATTAATTGCATGTCTATAGTTGGATAAATATTTGTTGTTCTAGGAATAATGTCTTCATCCTGTTTCAACAAATAAATACTTATCACGTGTTAAATAAAATTAAAAAGTAAGAACGTTCTTTAAATAAAGCAAACAATCATTATCATGTTGCAAATATTTCTTCACTGAGATAAGATGAGGACAATATTCCCGACACAACAAATTTCCATTCCTATAATTGGAAGAAAGTACTTTAAAATTAATATGGAGAGAGAATATAGAGAAGTTCCTTGTGTGAGAGAAGATGGGAAAAGTATAGAAAATAAACTTAAATCACTAAAAAGGTATATTAATTTCTTATTTAGAAAATTAATTGAAGTTAATTCCTTAAATAAGGTCAAAATAAAATTAATTATCAATTTACCACATTAAAATCACATTTTTGTCACAAGTTATACTAAATGAACAATAAACTCATATATATTGTGTCTAAAATGCAATATATACATGCATTTCACGACTATAAGCCATAATACGTGTTTGAACGTGTAGAGGAATATCATGATTATTAATTGTGATATCCATACAAATAGTTATATCACGATTAATATTTGTGATATTACAATGGTACTCAAATATTAAATCGCAATTCTTTCATGTGATTTATGTGTAAAAATGAATATTCTATTTTCTAAACGTGATTTTGCAATTGGAAATTACTAGCTAATTTCATCTAAGCGGTATATTAGTAATTTTTTCATAGAAACCCTAGACATGTATTGGATTCCTAAAAAAGCTCTTAAATTATAAACTTTTACATCAAATTTATTATATAAATAATATGAATGATTATATTTCAAGAACAATTAATGAAAAAAAAAAAAAAAAGACACCAACAATGAAGCTCTTACTTAAATAATATAGATATAAGTACTATATCTCTCTGTGAAACTCCCCTGTTCCTAAATCCACCAATGAGGAAAGAGTTTACCCTAGACTTGGAGGGACTAACGTCTGCTTGCTTACGAAAGAAAGCTAATGATATCTAGTTTTAAAGTGAAGCAAATCGCCTAAATGTCAAAAAGGTCACATACTAGCTTTACCAAAATTATATTTTAACATAGCTATAAGCTTTCCGATAATCATGTCCTTTATTTCCGTTGGTGCTTCCATACTTACTTTTATTATCAGTCCTCAGGCAACTAAAAAGGGAATTCCTGAAAATCTATCCAAAAAAAACAAAAAATTACTCATATCTCTCAATATTTTTATTAAATATAGATCGATGGTCTAACTCCTTAGTATCTCATAACTTTTAAGAAAAGCATGGTAACTTTTAAAACTATCACTAAAGTCCTAAACTCTTTGTGATTTAAGGTCATTTTAACTAATGCAGTAGCGGAATCTTAATTAAAGTCAGCATTTATTACTGACAATTTCAACTTTTGGGTTTTGAAACCGCTAACATTAACGATAGGCCACTAGCTTTTATTTTCAGCATTAATTATCGGATACACAATTTATTTATATTTATTATTGTATTTATTATTTACTTTTTATAGATCTTGTCATTTAGGATTCCTCATGTAATAGTATATATAGGTCTTTAGGCTTGTCTTTGTTAAATCAGAACATTTGATATACTTTTTAAATCCTATTGAGAGATTTTTTTTTCTGTGAAATTGTAATTGTTTAGTAATTGTGCGATTAAGTTCACATTTTGAAATCAATTGTTAAATTAGTTTATGTTATTTAACACTTTCACGCTGCGTTAGATTGGTATCAGAGCACGGTAAGTTCCTGCGAAGATGTCAGGAGATAGTAGTTTAGGAGGTGATCACGTCCTTGACGGTGTTTGGGATATGGAAGCCCTAAGAGCCAAATCCTTGGGTCGAAGGGTGGTATTGGATAGCATGGATAAAAGATTCTAGCCTTATGAGTAGCGCTTTGACAATCTGATCAAGTGATCTAATACCAATAGGAATAAGAATGATTATGGGAGATAACCAAGGGCAGAGTATTCTCGCGGAGATCCTATTGTCATACCTGTTGCTGCGAGTCGTAAGGGTTAATATAGAGGTAAGTGTCTTAATTTTGATGATTATTATGAATATGTTTCTAATGAGGAAGATGAATTGATGAAGAAAGAGGAATAGCTACGAAGACAGGGCGGTGGTGGCAGATTTGAAAAACGTAAGATGTACGAACAATATAATTTTGATAATTATTATAGACGTAGGAATGAATATGGAATGAATGATTTCAAGTTAAATTTAGAAATTCCATATTTTAGAGAAGAATTAGGGATTGAGGAGTTTGTTGATTGGATTACTAAGATTGAGCAAATATTTGATTATATGGAGATGCCGGAGGAGAAAATTGCAAGGTTAATAACATATCTCTCAAGGGCTATGCATCTATATGGTGGGAGAGATTACAAAAAAGGAGAAGCTATAAAGGAAAAGCACCTATTAGGACATGGTTTAGGATGAAGCAATTATTAGTAGATCAATTTCATCCTCTTTGTTATGAAGAAATCTTATTTCAACAAGACCAAAGACGTCATAAAGAAAAGGAATTGGTGCTTGTTATCCAAGAAAATTTTGATAAAGCTAAAATTGTAGAGGAATATGAAACTAAAGACTGTTGAAAAAAGAAGAGGAATTGTTAATTGGTGATGAACGTGATGATCAAATTGAGAAGGGGGATGAACATAGTGTAGATAAATTAGACTTTATTGAGAATGAGTGCTTGGATAGGAGAGAATCAAATATAGAGGAAGGAGATGAGAAGAATGAGATTTATTGTGAACCTAATGGAGATGATGACTGTGAAGAAGATGATGAAAATAGTGAGCGGGCTCAAGTGATCAGAAGGTTGATATCGATACCCAAGGAGATAGAAGAATAAAAAAAGAGCAATTACAGTTTCAGGATTCACTACCTGAGGATAATATTATACGTCTATGTATGTCTAAAGAAACTCACCGCTTTCAATTTAAGAGGCCACAACAAGATGAGATAGTTGATGTAGTAGATCCGATTAACAATTAGGTGGAGTTAAAAGGATTAAATGCTTATCAGTGCATTCATGAGAGTTTGATTTATTGCAATTTTAAAAAACTTGGAAGATTATTGATCTAGAGGAGATTTGCAAATAATCCAAGGAGCTCGAGAATGGATATACTTCAAATTCCCAATATAGTTGATAGATTTTACTTTGTACTTCTTAAAATTCATTTTTGCATTTTCATATTTGATCCTAAAGGATACTTATTTTATCTTCGTCATTCGGTGGCATCTAGAGGAGAACTCACGGTCGAGTTCTTTGGAGGTGGAGAGAATAATGCAATAGTGGAATCTCAATTAAAGTCAGCATTTATTACTGACAGTTTCAACTTTTGGGTTTTGAAACCACCAACATTAATGATAGGCCACTAGCTTTTATTTTCAGCATTAATTGTCGGTTACACAATTTATTTGTATTTATTATTGTATTTATTATTTACTTTTTTTAGATCTTATCTTTTATGATTCCTCATGTAATAGTATATATAAGCCTTTAGGTTTGTCTTTGTTAAATCAAAACATTTGATATACTCTAAAACCCTAATTGAGAACTTTTTCTCACGAAGTTTGCATTTTTATTGCAAATCTTGTTTATCTATGCTTTACGCTGTGTTAGGTAGTATTAGAGTGGGATGGCTACTGACAGCGATAGCGGTACTCTCCGTGACGGTGTTCAGGTTCAGGGGGACGAGGCGTTGCAACAATTGGAGGACGCCTAGAGCAATGGATGGATTGCATGTCTTAACATCTCAAGGAATGTTTTGAAGAGATTGTGGAACGTCTAAATGCTTGTGGTAACAATGTACATAGGAGATGGAATGACAATAGAAGGCCATGGCTCAAGATAGCTTGTGGTGACCCTATTGACAAACCTGTCCTTGTTCATAGATAACCAGTCTACAAAGAGGATTCAGAAGAGAGCAATATGGAATCATCTCGGTTCGTTCGCAATCCACCATAGGTGGTAAGAAAATGCACGATTACGAGGATAAATGGTAGAAATTTTCATTACCAATAGTATGGAGGTCAGAGAAGGTATGATTATGAGGATAGAGATGTTAGGAATTTTCATTACCAGCAGTTATGTATGGTGATCAAAGAAGGCATGATTATGAGGATAGAGATGCGAGGAATTTTCACTAGCGGTATGGTGGTCATAGAAGAGATGGATATGATGATAGCAATGTTGGAGATTTTCGGTTGAAGGTTGATATCCATATTTTAATGGAAACCTGGCGATTGAGGAATTCTTGGATTGGATAGCAGATATTGATAGATTCTTTGATGATGCGAAGACTCCTCCTGAAAGACGAGTTAGGTTGGTGGCTTGTCGCTTAAAGGGGATGGCTTCAACAGGTGGGAATGGATCCAATATAAGAGAGAGCGGGAAGGAAAAGGTCCTGTTCGTACTTGGTATGGATGAAATAATTGATGAAGTCAGAATTTTTACCACCAGATTATGAGTAGATTTTATTCCAACAATATCAATGGTGCCAGAAGGGGACAAATTAGTGCATGAATTTACTGCTGAGTTCATGAGGTTGGCAAAATGAAATAACCTTTTAGAATCTCAAGGACAATAGGTGGCTCGGTATTTGGAAGGGTTGAAACCAGCCTTGCGAGACAGAATAGGGGTATAGGTTATTCGTACTTTGAGTGAGGCAAAGAACCTGGCCCTAAAGGTTGAGTTGATGCAACAAGAACATAAAAGGACGAATTATGAGGGGTACAAGGATGATGTTGGTTCAGAAGAGAGGACCAGGAGTGTTACAGAACAACAAACCCATGGTCATAGTGATAATAAGCGGCCTCCATAAGATAGAGGTGCAGAAAAACGCCCTAAGAATGAGGGCTAAGATAAAGAGGATTTTAAGGCGAAGATTAAGGCGACAAAGCAAGTACATGCTTTGATTGTGAAGCAGGTTGTGATGAATAATGCTGAATCATAGGTGGAGGAGCAACTAAACTTGGTTCGCCCTTTATTGCAGGAATTAAAAGAATTGATGCCTCAAAATATTTCAAATAAGTTACCACAATGAGAGACATCTAGCACATATTGATTATTCCTGGGGCTAGCCTTTGAATTTATCTCTTTATAGAAAAACCGAAGGAAAGTGAGATTTTAAAGAGAAGATAGAGAAGTTGTTGAGGAAGG
>JAMXBD010004474.1:0-60670 GCA_024138025.1 Combretum micranthum
TGGTTATGTGTTAGTATTCTAAGATATATGATTTTTGTATGTGTATATGTTGATATTGATATTTTGTTATATGCATAATGTGTGAGTGATGAAATAAATGTGTCTTTTGCATCTTGAGATGTTAAGTTAAGTTTAGATTAATTCAACCATAATTTCACTTAAGCTAGTTGATTTAGTTTCTTGAAATTAAGTAGCATTTATGCCCTAAATACAAGCCAAATGAAGAACAATAAGCTAAATGCATCCTAAGTTATTATATGCATCAAGGGGTAAATTTGGTATGTGAAAAAGTCAAAATTAAGCTAATTTAACTTACTTTTTGAAGGCAGCCAAATTTTATCCGAATTTTTTCCTTTTCTTTCTTCTTTTTCTCTTCTTCTTCTTCCTCCATTTCCATCTCCATTTTCAAGCTAGGGTTTATATCAAGTTTGAAAATCAAAGTATTTCTCAAGACAAGGTATGTATATATACTTGAATTGATTTAGTTTAGGTTGTTGTGATTATTGTTTTGTTTCCCTTTCTTGTAGTAGTTGTAGAGTTATTGGATGAATTGAGTTCAATGTTTTCAAATTGCTTGTTCATGCTTTGTATGAGTTATGAATGTGTTATGTGATGTGTGAGAGTATGCATGTATTGTTGTATTGATATGAAGTATTCTTGTTGAAGTAAAGATAGTTTAAGTAGTTAGAGTGAGGGTTGATGGAAGTGGAATTTGAAGTGTTTGGTGATGTTGAATTCATGCCTTGGGTTGCTAGAATTGAGTAGTGTATGTTGGAGTGAGTATATGAAGTGGAAGTGTAGTTGAGGAAAGTTTTAAAGTGTATTAAGATATGAATTTGTAAAGTTGAAAAAGGGGATTTAAGTTTCTCATTTAACCTTGTTTTTAAAACGTACGCCGGCAACCTGGGAATTCAACGCCGCCGGCTTAGAGGCAGCGTTGGATTCAGAATTTTTAAGGCTGGCTGAAAGCCGCCGGCTTTCGCTGGAAAGTCAGCCGGCGTTCATTCTGTCATGTTGAACGCTGGCAGTGAAAATTAAGGCCGCCGGCGTATATGTAAAGCCGCCAGCTTATCGAGTAAGCGGCCGGCTTAGACCTCTCTGGACGTTTTTGAAAATTTTGGTTTTGGATTCTACGCCGGTCAAGGCCGCCGGCGTAGATACAAAGGCTGACGGCGTACAATTGTACACTGCCAGCGTTGGAGTGTATTTCAGAACATTGAGCACCGGCCTAAAGCCGCCGGCTTTGGCTGCCGGCCTATCCCCTGTGCTTTTGAAATTCAAAAACTTTTTCTAAAATTTTCCAAAGTTTGTTATTTGAGCAATTGAGTTTTATTAAGAGATTTAAGATATAATAGGATGTTTAAATGTTATTTGTGACCTTATATTCAATTATTTGGATTTCCTTGATTAATTGTGATTATGGATTTAATATGTATAATTGTGATAATGAAATCCATACTTGTTAATTATTGATTATTGTGATATTTCATTACAGTTAAGGATTCTTCGGTTAGTTCATCACCGAGAGATCCTAGTTCTATACTAACGGGTTCAGGTACGCAATAACTTGTCTGATGTTTGCTAGGACCAGACATTTCTAATTTGACCTAAATTGATTCGATTTAACATTTGGATGAATTGGATGTCTATTACGCTGTTTAATCTGGTCCGAGGAGCAGCAAACCTGTCATGATGCAATGACATGTTAGCTAGGCGCTTAACCAAGTCATGATGCAATGACTTTACCATGATGCAATGGTACGCTATGATGCAATAGCGATTCTTTTGGTTAAGTGGGTAGCCGATAGGGGGAATTGTATCTGTGTAACGTTTGCTTAAACTTAGGGGAAATACCATGATTTAGTTCAAGGTTTATGGGAACTTGTGAACTAGGCTCATGTTATGGACTGAGTTTAAGTAGAGTCGGGCAACGGCTTTTAAACCCTAGATGAAGCTATTATCTTCATGAAATAGATATAGGAGATATAAGTATTCGGACTGCTTATATCAACCCCCTGAGCAGCTGCTGTTACTCAGGATCCCTGGATTCCCGAAGTGTGACCGGGGTTTGAATACCCTCTTGTTGATTTGTGAATCAAAATGTAATAAAGATAACCACTTGTTCTATGATGCATTACATGAATTGGATGACTTGTTATGCATTGGTTATTGTGTACTGGGCCTCTGGCTCACTTTTGCTGCTTTGCAGGTATTGGAGACGAGTATTACGATGACTTGGGCTATGGGTCCGATTTCGAAAGATTTCTGGACGAGTGGGATGAATAGGATCCGATGACCCGGACTTTTAGAAGACTTTTTGCTAAGGACAAGCTATGTATAGAAGGCTTGTTAGTTAAGCCAATTCTTTTGTAATGACCTTAAGATCCTTAGGATTCTCATGTTTTGAGAAAACATGTAATTTGTTTTGTAGTGTCATGTATTGACACAAAAATGTTTTGATGTAAATATATGTATAGATTGCTTTTGTTAGCAATCTTGTTTTATTTAAAAAGTTCTTTACAAAGTTAGTGATTTTGATCAAACAATTTTCATAAACTGTTAGTTTTAGGACAACCTTACATATAATGTGAAAACGTTATATGTGGTTGGGGATTCGGTACTCTAAGTCTCGGGATTTAGAGGATCGGGTCTTTACAGATGGTATCAGAGCCTTGTTTATGAAATTGTTTGATTAAATAGTGGTGACTTGACCTTAGATACGGTGAGTTAGTTAGACATATATAGGACTTGTTTATATTAAGTTTTATGTTTAATTGTCTAATTTTATTAATTGTTTTGATATTGATTTGACCTTGTAAAATTATTATATGTCATACATGTTGCATGTTTGTTTAAAAGATGGATAGGTCACGAAGAGTAACCCGACAATCTTCGGAAAGAGAAAGTATGCCACCTCCTTCTCAGTCTACTATTTCAGCTTCTGCATCAGCTAGTATTCCAGCTTCTACTTCGACTCCATCACCGGCTTCGGCTTCTACTGCACCGAATCCACAGCCTCCTCAAATGCCAGCATATCCAGCTATGCCACAGATGCCTACGGAGATCCGAATAATGTGCTCACTATGTTTCGGGATATGTTTGCTATAGTTCAGCAGTACCAACAAATGATGTATCAACAACAACAACAATTTATGCAGCAATATCATCCTCCAACTGTGAGAGAAGAGCCACAAGTACCAATGGGAGACCGGAACGAACAAGTCAAGTTGCATGATTTTGTTAGACTGGTACCTGATTTTGATGGAACTGTTTTGGATCCGACTCGAACGGAAGGTTGGATAGTGGAGTAGAGAAAGCGTTTGCAGCTGTGAAGTGCCTGAGCATAGAAAGTTGATTTGGCTATATATATGTTGAAGGGAGATGCATATAATTGGTGGAGATTGAATAGTGAAGGATATGTGAGACCGATACCATGGAACAGATTCAAGAAGCCTTTTTCTTGCAATACATTCCATCCACAGTGCGGGAACAAATGATATCGAGTTGGTTGAGTCTAAGGCAGGGAAATAAAACTGTTGAAGAATATCATGCAGAATATTGTAGATTGCTTCGATTTGCGGGTACAAGTTACAATGATGAGAGCATGAAGGTTCAAAAGTTCCAAGATGGCTTGAACATGGAGATTAAGAGTGAGGTTAAGAAGTTTCAATTATCAACACTGTCGAAACAGTAATCAAGGCAAGTTAGTGGAACAAATTAATAATGAAAATAAAGCTCAGAGGGATAGACGTGCGACATTTATGGGCAAGAGATCGGTGACATCCTACACTCCTTATTCAAGGTTTGGTAATGTTAACAAAGGCAAGCGACCATATTTGGGTAAGAAACCAAGCTCGGGACAAGTGGTGAAGACTCCTATGCCATCCATTCCATTTGATAGGCGATGCCCTATATGTTTTGGGCCTCATGAATCGTTTCAATGTAAATGGACTCCTGGAGCTTGTTTGCATGTGGGAAAGTTGGTCATAAAGCTTCTGATTGTCCTGATCCTAAATTGAAGCCCATCTTTTGTGCTCATTGTCAACAAAGGGGTCATCATGTGGCAAATTGTAAAGAAAAGCCGAGGAATGAAGGACCGAACTTTGGAAAGGGAATGACAGCTGCTAGGGTGTTTGCTTTGCAACAATGTGAGAAAGCTCCTTCGGTTGATACACTGGCAGGTATAATACAGATTGCAAGACATCCTGCATATACTTTAATTGATACTGGTGCTACTCATGCATGTATTGCTGAAAGCTTTGTGAATGAGTGTGGTTTGTCTTCTGAAGTGTTGTATGATAGAGTGATGAGTGTGAATACTCCTTTTGGTGTGCAATCCAAAGAGCCATGTGTATGTAAGAATGTTGATGTTGTGATTTCTGATGAAAGCATGCCAATAGATATGTTAGTTCTACCTTTAATTGATTTTGATGTTATTCTTGGAATGAATTGGTTGAATCTTTACAAAGCACAATAGATTGTAGTAAAGCGGAAGTGAGTTTTGAATTGGAAGGTAGAAGACTATTTCATGTGTTGGAAAGAAGGAGACCCGGAAGTATGTATTCTATGGAATTGTGGGAGAAGGATATGGGAACTACAATGGGTAGTGAAGAACTCCGAGTTGATATGGTGCCAGTAGTAAGGGAATTTGTTGATGTTTTTCCTGATGAATTACCCGGTTTGCCACCGGATAGGGAGATTGATTTTGGGATTGATTTGATACCTGGAACTACACCTATTTCTAAAGCTCCGTATCGTATGGCTCCGGCTGAGTTGAAAGAATTGAAAAGTCAGTTAGAAGAATTGCAACACCTCGGGTTTATCCGTCCAAGTATTTCTCCTTGGGGTGCTCCGGTATTGTTTGTTAAGAAGAAAGACGGAAGTCTAAGGATGTGTATAGACTATAGAGAATTGAATCAAGTGACAATCAAGAACAAGTATCCACTTCCTCGAATTGATGATTTATTTGATCAATGAGAGATGCGGCATTGTTTTCCAAGATAGATTTGAGATCCGGATATCATCAACTCAAGATTAAGCAACAAGATATATCCAAGACGGCTTTCAGAACAAGATATGGACATTTTGAGTTTATGGTTATGCCTTTCGGTTTAACAAATGCCCCTGCTGCTTTTATGGATTTGATGAATAGGGTATTTAAGGATTATTTGGATCAATTTGTGATAGTCTTCATTGATGATATATTGGTATATTCAAGAATGTGGAAGATCATGAGAAACATTTGAGACTTGTTTGCAAAGATTGAGAGAGAGGAAGCTTTATGCTAAATTTAGCAAGTGCAAGTTTTGGTTGAGAGAAGTTGCATTCTTGGGACATATCATTACAAAGGAAGGAATATCTGTTGATCCGGAGAAGATTAGAGCGGTATTGGACTGGCCACCACCGACAAGTGTCACGGAAGTGCGAAGTTTTCTGGGGTTGGCAAGTTATTATAGAAGATTTGTACAAGGTTTTTCCAAAATCGCTTCACCATTAACTAAGTTGACGAGGAAATATGTGAAGTTTGATTGGGATGAAGATTGTGATCGGAGTTTTCTTGAGCTGAAGGAACGATTGATTTCTGCACCGATTTTGGCATTACCAATTAGTGGAGAAGAGTTTGTAATTTATAGTGATGCTTCACTTCAAGGACTCGGATGTGTTTGATGCAAGATAATCGAGTCATAGCTTATGCCTCAAGACAATTGAAGTCCCATGAGAGGAATTACCCAATTCATGATCTCGAGCTAGCCGCAGTGGTATTAGCATTGAAGCTTTGGAGACATTATCTGTTTGGTGAAAAGTGTAAGATATTCACGGATCATAAGAGTTTGAAATACATTTTCACTCAAAAGGAATTGAACATGACAACGAAGGTGGTTGGAATTAATTAAAGATTACGATGTTGAAATTTTATATCACCCGGGAAAAGCTAATGTGGTAGCCGATGCGCTCAGTAGAAAGAAACGATGAATGTGGAATCTTTGTTACTAATCAATGGGAGTTACAAGAAGATCTTCAAAGGATGAATATTGAGATAGCTATGGAAAATGTTGACATTATGCTAGCAAGTTTATCATGCAACCACGATTCTAGATCAAATCAAGCAAGGACAACTTGAAGAACCCGGAAGCCAGTTGAAAATAAGATAAAGAAAAGAGAAAGAGAAGAGGAATTGATGATAAAGGAATTATCAGATTCAAAGATAGAATTTATGTACCTGAGATCCATGATTTGAGACATCAAATTATGAAGGAAGCACATTCCTCCTCATATTCAATTCATCCGGGAAACACGAAGATGTATCGAGACTTGAAGCGACATTTTGGTGGGAAGGAATGAAGAAGGACATTGCAAGATTTGTTTCTAAGTGTTTGGTATGTCAACAAGTGAAGATCGAACATCAACGGCCTGGAGGAGAATTGCAACCATTGAAAGATTCCGGAATGGAAATGGGATGAGATAACTATGGATTTTGTGACGCTTTACCAAAGACAATAGCCAAGAATGAGATGATTTGGATCATTGTGGATCGACTCACGAAATCGTCACATTTCATTCCACTGAGAGTCGGGTGTTCACTTGAAAATTGGCTCAGATTTACATCCGAGAGATAGTGAGATTACATGGTATACCAATGACCATTACTTCGGATAGAGATACGAGATTTGTCAGTCGATTCTGGAAAAGTCTTCATGAAGCTCTTGGAACAAAGTTACAATTTAGTACAGCTTTTCATCCACAAACTGACGGGCAATCGGAAAGGACAATTCAAATTCTTGAAGATATGCTTAGAGCTTGTGCATTGGATTTTGGAAAGAATTGGGATGAACACTTACCTTTAGTTGAATTCGCTTACAATAATAGTTATCAAGCATCGATTCAGATGGCTCCGTATGAAGCGTTATATGGAAGAAAATGTAGATCTCCTTTGCATTGGGATGAAGTGGGCGAGAGAGTATTGATTGGACCCGATTTGGTACAACAAGCTGTTGATAAGATTCAAATGATCAAACAGAGATTGAAAGCTGCTCAAGACCGATATAAAAGTTATGCCGATTTGAGAAGAAGACCTTTGGAGTTTGAACTTGGAGATCATGTGTTTCTCAAGATATCCCCGACTAAAGGAGTTTTCAGATTTGGTGTGAGGAGTAAATTGAATCCAAGATACATTGGGCCATATGAAATATTGGAAAGGATCGGACCATTGGCTTATAGATTGGCGTTACCACCAAGTTTGTCAGGCGTTCATAATGTTTTTCATGTATCTCAGCTTAGAAAGTGTATATCCGATTCCGATGCAATATTGGATACCAATCAACCAGAGATACTACCAGACTTAACTACTGAAGAAAAGCCAATTAGAATTTTGGGAAAAATGGACAAAGAATTGAGGAATAAAGTCATACCAATGGTAAAGGTCCAATGGAGTAACCAATCCGAGAGAGAGCGGTTTGGGAAGTAGCGAGTGCAATGAGACAGAAATATCCGGAACTTTTTGAGTAAGAAGGTGAGTTAAGTTTCGGGGACGAAACTTCTTGAAGAAGGGAAGAATGAAATGACCTAGATTTATTTTATCAAATCCATGTGTTTATTAATTTATTTTAAGAGTTGAATTGAATGAGTATGGTTATGTGTTAGTAGTCTAAGATATATGATTTTGTATGTGTATATGTTGATATTAATATTTTGTTTTATATGCATTAATGTGTGAGTAATGAAATTATTAATGTTGTCTTTTGCATTAATGTTAAGTTAAGTTAGATTAATAATAAATCAACCATAATTTCACTTAAGCTAGTTGATTAGTTTCTTGTAATTAAGTAGCATTTATGCCCTAAATACAAGCCAAATGAAGTTCAAATTAAAGCTAAATGCAACCTAAGTTATATATGCATTAAGGGGTAAATTTGGAATGTGAAAAAGTCAAAATTAAGCTAATTTAACTTACTTTTTGAAGGCAGCCAAATTTTATCCGAATTTTTTCCTTTCTTTCTTCTTTTCTTCTTCTTCTTCCTCCATTTCCATCTCCATTTCAAGCTAGGGTTTATATCAAGTTTGAAAATCAAAGTATTTCTCAAGACAAGGTATGTATATATATATTGAATTGATTTAGTTTAGGTTGTTGTGATTATTTTTGTTTCCTTTCTTGTAGTAGTTGTAGAGTTATTGGATGAATTGAGTTCAATGTTGATCAAATTTGTTCATGCTTTGTATGAGTTATGAATGTGTTATATGAGTGTGTGAGAGTATGCATGTATTGTTGTATGATATGAAGTATCTTGTTGAAGTAAAGATAGTTTAAGTATTAGAGTGAGGGTTGATGGAAGTGAATTTGAAGTGTTTGGTGATGTTGAATTCATGCCTTGGGTTGCTAGAATTGAGTAGTGTATGTTGGAGTGAGTATATGAAGTGGAAGTGTAGTTGAGGAAAGTTTTAAAGTGTATTAAGATATGAATTTGTAAAGTTGAAAACAGGGGATTTAATTTCTCACGTTTAACCTTGTTTTTAAAACGTACGCCGGCAACCTGGAATTCAACGCCGCCGGCTTAGAGGCAGCGTTGGATTCAGAATTTTTAAGGCTGGCTGAAAGCCGCCGGCTTTCGCTGGGAAAGTCAGCCGGCGTTCATTCTGTCATGTTGAACGCTGGCAGTGAAAATTAAGGCCGCCGGCGTATATGTAAAAGCCGCCAGCTTATCGGAGTAAGCGGCCGGCTTAGACCTCCCTGGACGTTTTTGAAAATTTTGGTTTGGATTCTACGCCGGCTCAAGGCCGCCGGCGTAAGATACAAAGGCTGACGGCGTACAATTACACTGCCAGCGTTGGAAGTGTGATTTCCAGAACATTGAGCACCGGCCTAAAGCCGCCGGCTTTGGCTGCCGGCCTATCCCCTGTGCTTTTGAAATTCAAAAACTTTTTCTAAAAATTTTCCAAAGCGGTTATTTGAGCAATTGAGTTTTATTAAGAGATTTAAGATATAATAGGATGTTTAAATGTTTATTTGTGACCTTATATTCAATTATTTGGTTTTCCTTGATTAATTGTGTTATGGATTTAATATGTGTATAATTGTGATAATGAAATCCATACTTGTTAATTCATTGATTATTGTGATATTTCTATTACAGTTAAGGATTCTTCGGTTAGTTCATCACCGAGAGATCCTAATTCTATACTAACGGGTTCAGATACGCAATAACTTGTCTGATGTTTGCTAGGACCAGACATTTCTAATTTGACCTAAATTGATTGATTTAACATTTGGATGAATTGGATGTCTATTACGCTGTTTAATCTGGTCCGAGGAGCAGCAAACCTGTCATGATGCAATGACATGTTAGTTAGGCGCTTAACCAAGTCATGATGCAATGACTTTACCTTGATGCAATGGTACGCTATGATGCAATAGCGATTCTTTTGGTTAAGTGGGTAGCCGATAGGGGAAATTGTATCTGTGTAACGTTTGCTTAAACTTAGGGGGAAATACCATGATTTAGTTCAAGGTTTATGGGAACTTGTGAACTAGGCTCATGTTATGGACTGAGTTTAAGTAGAGTCGGGCAACGGCTTTTAAACCCTAGATGAAGCTATTATCTTCATGAAATAGATATAGGAGATATAAGTATTCGGACTGCTTATATCAACCCCCTGAGCAGCTGCTGTTACTCAATCCTGTGGATTCCCGAAGTGTGACCGGGGTTTGAGTACCCTCTTGTTGATTTGTAAATCAAAATGTAATAAAGATAACCACTTGTTCTATGGTGCATTACATGAATTGGATGACTTGTTATGCATTGGTTATTGTGTACTGGGCCTCTGGCTCACTTTTGCTGCTTTGCAGGTATTGGAGACGAGTACTACGATGATTTGGGCTATGGGTCCGATTTCGAAAGATTTATGGACGAGTGGGATGAATAGGATCCGATGACCCGGGACTTTTAGAAGACTTTTTGCTAAGGACAAACTATGTATAGATGGCTTGTTAGTTAAGCCAATTTCTTTGTAATGACCTTAAGATCCTTTAGGATCCTTATGTTTTGAGAAACCATGTAATTTGTTTTGTAGTGTCATGTATTGACATAAATTAATTGGTTTTGATGTAAGTACATGTATAGGTTGCTTTTGTTAGCAATCTTGTTTTATTTAAAAAGTTCTTTACAAAGTTTAGTGATTTGATCAAACAATTTGCATCAACTGTTAGTTTTAGGACAACCTTGCATATAATGTGCAAACGTTATATGCGGTTTGGGATTCGATACTCTAAGTCTCGGGATTTAGAGGATCGGGTCTTTACAAATACAAAACTATAAAATTTTAATGCATATATACATAATATATATCATATAAGATATATATACATATGCTTTGTTTTTTGATCTTGTATGATAAAATATATGATATACAAATACAATTACATCTTGTTCAACATATAAAATATATATCCTATACGAATTATATGCATTAAGATTTCACCTATTGACATAATATATAAATTACATACATCTTACATAACATATAGGAACATATATAAAATTTATGAAAATTCAGATTTGTAAAACACGAATACTATGTATCTTATATAACATGTAAGAGTATTTATAATTTTTTTTTTATGTTGATAAAACATATAAATGCATTTAGTAACATATAACAATTATTATATGCTACATAGCATATAAATTGCACATCATATATAACATGTAACGTGTATATAAACATATAATATGTTTTTTGTGTTTTAAAATAAAATATCAATTATACATAAAGAAATATATTACATATAGCATATAAAGTATATATAAATTTCATTCATAAACATATGATTTTTTTTATTCACATAAAATATATATCCTATGTAACGCCCCAAAACTCTCTACACAGGACTCGCTTAACCTTGGAGTTTCAATAAACTCTAAGCCACTACACTAAAAGATGCCTCTGTAATTAGAGTTCCACGATCTATATTTAAGGGGTATTACATACTCTCCCACTTATAAAACTGACGTTCCCGTTAGTTTTGTTACACAGGTTCAGAACCACATCAGGCAGTAAGGACACATTCCTTCACTTTTGGCTAGTGAACTGCTTCGATACTCCTTATAACTCCACCCATCGAGGTATTGTCCGCTTTGATTATACTTTTGGTGCCAACACTTTCCAGAGGGTCACTCATCATAGGATTGCTTTATATAGAGCACGCTTAATCTTGGAGTTTTAACAAACTCCAACACTACACCAAAAGGCAAATCTGTGATTAGAGTTCCACGATCTATATTTGAGAGGTATCACATCTTATATATCTTTCATAAAAATTTTGTGTTTAATCATTTTTATATTACTATAACGTATGAAAAAATACATGTAAGAACAATTAAAATTTTCGTTTATCACAATAATATAGATATTAATATTTATGAATACATATAAAAAAATTTATGTATTATTAAAACATTCAAAAAATTTTCCTATTTAGCAATTAATTATAGCATGCTATATATAATATAAATTTTCATATATTTAAGATTATCATTATGATTTGTTAGTCAATTATAATCAATATTCAAGAAATTAGGGTTTTCAAAGTAGATTCTCGTAAACCTTAATATATTCAACAATTTAGGGTTAAGAACTCCAAAAATCACAATCAACATTATCATTATGAATTGTAGAATGAAAATAACTTACCATGTGTAGTAGTTTGTTTGATGGATTCAAATGATGCTGAGTCGGTAGTGAGATGATCGAAGATGCTGTAAGTCATAGTTGTGGGTCAACCATTTTGGTTTCGCGTGGAGATTCAATGATAGCAGAGGAGATGGGGATTTTGATTTTGGATTTGCATGGGAAGGAATGGCGGTGGATATAAGAATTATGGGAATGAAGAATGGTATGTTTAGTTTGTGGAAGAAAGGGAAAAATAAGAGGGAGGGTAAAATAAAAAAAAAAAATATTGATAGAAGGAGAAAAAATACGTAGAAGAAGGGAAATGAATTTACAAAAAAGAAGGAAGAATAAAAAATTTTTAATTCAAAAGGAGTGAGAAAAGGAGGGGAAAAATCAGGTTGCATGGATAGGTGGTAATTATTTTTAATAAAAGGCTGAGATTATTTGTAATAATTTGAAATGTTTAAATTATGATAGGACTGGTCCTATAAGAAATAATGGGTTCTTTTTTCGGCAGATACAGACATTTTTTTTAAATTTTTTTCTGATAAATCATTTATCAAGAAATAGATATAGATAAAAAAAATTGGCAGTTCTCATCAAAATATCAAATAGATCAAATATAGATAAAATATGGATGCAAATATGATATATTTACACATATCATTTTGAAAAATACAGATATAGATGAAAAACAGATCATCCAAACAGATATAACAAGACGATAGAATTCTTCAAACAAATGAATCTTTGGCAAAAAGAAAATAAATAAATAAATAATGAAAAATAGAACATATGAACCGGTCCCCTAGCCACGTCCCCACGTCCATGGTGTCCGTCAGGACCAATGATATTATGCATACATCTTGTTCTCCTTCCTCTGACCTTCCCATACTCATATTATGGTCGCCAAACACACATTTTCCTTTGCGCATATACTTGATCCCCACCTCTCTCTCTCTCTCTCTCTCTCTCCCCTTCTCTCTGTCTGTCTTCTTCATCAAGAAACTTTCCAGGACCTCTGAAGCAGTCAAAAGACTCAAACCCCCTTATTTTGGCTTCATCCTTGTTTCCTTATATAAGATCCTCCAAAATCCCACATTTATCTCATACACACTCCGAATACCAAAACCATGCTATTCTTATTAACGTTAGTAGTAAAACCAACAGCTTTCATTTGATTCCAGTACCAGGTTTTTTCGGTTGTCTTTATAGCTGAGATATGGTTTTGCCACTATTGAAACTAGGAACACTTGCTTTGAAGACATTGAGCAAACCTGTTGCAAGTAGGCTCAAGAAACAAGCTGCTATTCATCCAAGGTTTCGTGAATTCATTATCAGTATTGCCCAGGTAAATAAATGAGTAAAGGAATGGTCTTTAATGTTTGTTATGTTGTGTACTTATTGAAGAGAATGAAAAAGATTAATTTTTTAGATGTGGGTTCTTGTGATTGTGATTGTCCAGTTTTGTGTTTTTGGTGATTGATTCTAAAAATTGGTTTTCGTTCGAGAATATGGTTATTTGAGTTCAGTGAAATCCTCATTTCATTAAATCTATAGCTATCAAATGATTAGACGATGGACTAAACGGTATGGACCATGGAAGTCCTTGGACAATGTGGTGATTTCTATCAATCGGGTATTATGGTTTTGGCAATATGAAGTGAGGGGGGTTTAATAAAGTAACTGAATATATTTATGATCGGAATGTACTGGCTAAACACTCATTTCATTAATTCTATGGCCAAGGAATATTTAGATGATTGACTAGATGGTTGGTTCGAGTTGACCATAGAAGTCCGTGGAGAATGTAGTGATTTCTGTCAATTGGGTATTTATGGTTTTGGCAATTTGAAGTGAGGGGTTTTAATGAAGTACTTCAACATATATGTGATCCGAGTCTATTGGCTAAACACATTACACTAAGATAACGTGGTAGAGAATGGAGATGCCATTGACTCACGAGGGCACTTGTTTGTATATACAAAAAGTACTTATGTCATTTAAGGTTTATCATTTATTAAAGCGTCTAATTTGATTAATTTGGTTTAATTAGAGTATTATGAGTAAGCTCTAGATTAGTGTTTTTAAGGTTTTTTATCATCATGGTTTTCATGGACAAAAGAAAATTAACGCTTTTACGGTTGTTTTTTCTCCAAATTTTTTGGTTAAATTTGATGATTTTAAGGTTCATGTATAGGATTTTTCCTATATTTTTAAGTGGAAGAAAGAATGATTCACAGTGCTGCAATGGCTAAAAGGCTCATCAAGCGCACAATGTGCACTGGTTAGGGAGGGTAAGGACAGGGAAGATGCATATGTATGCAACTTTCCCTTATATCCTACCAAGAGCCAAGATGCTGTTCCTATGCCCCAAATATGTGTGCTATAATTTTTTTCCAAAAGAACAGTTTGACCTTTGCATCTAGGTTTGCCCTCTAATGCTGCAACAGTTGTTCAATTGATATTCTAAGAGCAGTTGATGAGTACCTAACTTCATACTATTGGCTAATAAATGATTCATATATTCTGGTGAAGGAGATTTCTTATGGAGCAGTTCTTAATAGGGAGTTTCATGTTTATAGTACATCTTTCCTCCTTCACGTAGTAACTTGGAGGATATTTCTGCAAATGTATCATGTGAAACCTTTGAAGTTATATAAATCATATTGTAAAAGTGATTCCAAGGAAGCGTATCAATAAGTACAATCTTTTAGTTTGTCAAATTAGAGGTTATGAGCTTACTAGATGGTTTGAAAATCTGAGTCGTCTTTTGACATGGCAGCAGAGTTGTATAGTTATGCAAAGGAGATTACTTTTTATGTGTGAAGGAGAACTTTTGTTGTCTTTCACTTTGTCCTAGTTGAAAGTCTTAGAGGTATATGTTATGTTTTAGTTTACTAATGTTATGTGCTAAAAATCTCTAGATTTGTTCATGAGCTAAGTAATTTCTGGCCTTTAAAGAGAGGGTAAACACTAATGTATCTATTTAGAGCATGTATTGAAGGTGTCTTAAAAACTTTATTCAATTTTCAAACGCAAGTGAAGGTGCATTTGTTACTTATTCTTGATGATATTTTGAGAGGAGACATGGCAAAGGTAGTACATTTCTGAAACAGCCAGACTGTGTTTCAGCTTTTATTAATTTGTGCCAGATGGGTTTTAATATAGACAACGAAGGCATTTCTTGTCTTTTATAGTTCTTCGATCTGCTTGGTTTTTGTCTGTTGAGATCAATCCAGAGAAATATGAAAAGGCTATTCATTTCTAGACACTGAAAAAATTTTGAGTGTTGAGTATTGAAGCTTTAAATTTTGTTTTCTAAAGCCGATATTGATAGATTCATTCTTGTTCTCAACATCCAAAATAACAACAAATGAATCAATAGCGGAAGCGGAAAGCGATTGTCGGTTATATAACATACCTCCAGCCATTGCTATGAATATGAATGAAGAATCTCCACGCCAATAAGAAGCTGATCCAAGCCTCTTGTTCTCAACATCCAAAATAACAACAAATGAATCAATAGCGGAAGCGGAAAGCGATTGTCGGTTATATAACATACCTCCAGCCATTGCTATGAATATGAATGAAGAATCTCCACGCCAATAAGAAGCTGATCCAAGCTGGCTTTCTGAATATGGAACTCGGTTTGATACTTCTAAAACCTTACTCTCCTTTACAGATGGCGTATATGAAAATGAATTTGAAGAGAGGTGTTAGGGACCAACCGAAGATGCACTATTCCCTTATATGCTCTGTCCATCAAAGAGCCAAAAAACTGAACGTGCATTAAGGGGCTAAAAACGTGGGTAGTTGAGATACAATACCACTTCCCACTTCCTGAAATGATGAGAATCTGTTGGACCATATTTTGGCCAACTTACTCGGTTGTTTCCGAGATTTTTGGAGAAAAACTAACATTCTCCCACTTGGTCCATACATTCCATCATTCACCTTAATGAGAAACAAAATACATGAATCATAGCGATAGGTTCTCTAATAACGAGTATTATCTTCCATGTATTACAATGCATTATGCCTCTCAAGCCCATACGACTTAATGAATAAACCCAATGTTCATTCGAGGTCCAAACTTAATAATATTTCTCAAGATAAATGAATAAACAAATGTGTACACAAAACCAAATGAGAAAACATTAACTGAATAAGAGTTTCATTAAACATCAAATGCAGGTACAATAAAAAATTACATTATGGAACCAAGTCCCATTCTTATTACTTGATCCTTAAAATTCTTTGGTGGCATGCCTTTAGTTAAAGGATCAGCTATCATCAACTCAGTACTAATGTGCTCGATGACCACTTTCTTTTCCTTAACACGTTCTCTTATGGCTAAGTATTTGATGTCGATATGCTTACTTCGACTACCACTTTTGTTGTTCTTAGCCATAAATACAGCAGCTGAGTTATCACAGTACAATCTCAATGGCCTGGAAACAGAATCTATAATTCTAAGCCCAGACATAAAACTCTTCAACCATACACCATGTGAGGTAGCCTCAAAGCAAGATACGAACTCGGCTTCCATAGTGGAAGTAGCAGTCAAGGTTTGCTTCGCACTCCTCCAAGACACAGCTTCACCGGCAAGCATGAAAATATAACCAGATGTTGATTTACGTGAATCAACACAGCCAGCAAAGTCTGCATCGGAGTATCCAACAACCTCCAAATTGTCAGTCCGTCTATACATAAGCATGTAATCCTTTGTCCCTTGAAGGTATCTCATCACCTTCTTTGCAGCTCTCCAGTGGTCAACACCTGGGTTACTTTGATATCTCCCTAGCATCCCAACAACAATGCAATGTCAGGTCTAGTACAGACCTGAGCATACATTAGGCTTCCAACGGCTGAAGCATATGGGATGTTTTTCATTTGTTCCCTTTCAAGCTCATTTTAGGGCATTGACTTAAGCTGAATTTGTCACCCTTCACAATGGGTGCTACACTTGGTGAACAATCCTTCATTCGAAATCTCTCTAAAACTTTGTTGATATAGGTCTCTTGAGACAAACCTAAAATGCCTCGAGATCTTTCCCTATGGATCTTAATGCCAATAACATAAGATGCTTCACCCATATCTTTCATATCAAAGTTTTTCGAGAGGAATTGTTTCACTTCATATAGCAAACCCCTATCATTGGTTGCAAGCAAAATATCATCCACATATAACACAAGAAAACAAATCTTGCTCCCACTGACCTTCTGGTATATGCATTGATCCATGACGTTCTCCTCGAAACCAAATGAAGTGATAACGTCATGAAATTTCAAATACCATTGACGGGAAGCTTGTTTTAATCCATATATGGATTTATTAAGCTTACATACAAGTGCTCACCATCACTAGAGGAGAATCCTTCAGGTTGTTTCATATAAACCTCTTCCTCTAGATCACCATTAAGGAAAGCCGTTTTCACATCCATTTGGTGCAACTCCAAATCAAAATGTGCAATCAATGCCATAATTATACGTAGGGAATCTTTCTTAGATACAGGAGAAAATGTCTCCGTGTAGTCGATTCCTTCCCTTTGAGTGAATCCTTTAGCAACGAGTCTTGCTTTATATCTCTCAATGTTGCCTTGTGAGTCTTTCTTTGTTTTAAAGACCCATTTACATCCAATGCTTTTACACCATCAGGCAACTTGACAAGATCCCAGACTCCATTAGACGCCATCCATCTCATCTTTCATGGCATTGTACCACAAGTTTGAAATCTCAGAACTCATGGCCTGTGAAAACGTTTCAGGATCATTTTCGGCTCCAATATTGTAGTCAGACTCTTGTAATACACAACATAGTCATTAGGAATTGCCGATTTCCTTACTCTAGTAGATCTTCTTAATGCTGCATCAACATTCTCCTGAGGAGCAGGATCATGTTGTTCAGCAGGCTGTTCAACATCTTCAGGTATCTGTTGAACTTCAGCATCTACAGGATCAGGATCAACAGCTTGTGGTACTTCTAGAACTGGTTGTTCAACACGTGTTTGTACTTGAGGCGTGTTGTTAACAACAATGATCAGTCCATTACTTGAAGTGTCATACTGAGCATCTGAATGATCTTTCTCAGGAACGATGCCCAGGGATCGATCGCTCCCACTTATCAAGTCATTTTCAAGAAATTTTGCATTTCTTGACTCCACAAACCTAATGCTATGAGATGGACAATAAAATCTATATCCCTTGGACTTTTCAGCATATCCAATGAAATATCCACTAATAGTCCTTGGGTCTAACTTCTTCTCTTGTGGATTATAAACTCTTACTTCAGACGGACATCCCCAAACGCGTATATGTCGCAAACTCGGTTTCCAACCTTTAAATAACTCAAATGGCGTTTTATTGACAGCCTTAGTTGGAACTCGATTCAATATATACGCTGCCGTTTTAAGAGCCTCAGTCCACAATGAGTTAGGAAGCTTGGAGCTTGCAAGCATGCTCCGTACCATGTCCAATAGTGTTCGGTTTCTTCTTTCAGCTACTCCATTTTGATCTGGAGAACCAGGTAAACTGTATTGGGCAACAATCCCATTTTCTTGAAGAAACCTTGCAAATGGACCAGTCGCTTGTCCACTCTCTGTGTATCTACCATAATATTCTCCGCCTCTATCGGATCTCACGATTTTAATTTGTTTTCCACATTGTTTCTCTACTTCAGCTTTAAATACCTTAAAAGCATCTAGTGCTTCATTCTTATTGTTAAGCAAGTAGAGATACATATACCGTGAGTAATCATCTATGAAAGAGATAAAGTATTTATTACGATACGCATCCATGTCTGGACTACAGATGTCTGTATGTATGATTTCCAATAATTCAGAACTCCTCTTAGCACCTTTCTTTGACTTGTTAGTCTGTTTACCCTTAATACAGCTTATACAAGTCTCAAAATCAGTGAAATCTAAAGTACTAAGTACTCCATCATTCACCAACCTTTTAATTCTATCAATGGAGATATGTCCTAATCTCCGATGCCATAACATAGAGGATTCTTCATTCACAACACATCGTTTAGTGCCAACCTTTTCATGAACATGCATAATTGTATGGTTATCATCATTTCGCAAATTAAGAAGAAAAAGACCATCAGACAAAGTACCATATCCAATAACATCAGATTTATAAAATAAATTAAATCCGGAGTCTAAAAAGTTAAAGGAATAACCATCTGATACAAGTCTGGAAACTGAAATTAAATTCCTGGAAAAACCAGGAACATAAAAAGTCCTTTTCAAATTTAAAATGTAACCACTACTTAAAACTAAACTGCACGTCCCAACAGCCTCCACATGTGAGGACATCTTATTGCCTGAATAGATGCTACGCTCACTTCCCACTGGCTTCCGCAGGTCTACTAAATCCTGCAATGCATTGGTCACATGAATTGTAGAACCGGAATCAATCCACCATGTGTTATGATTAACATCAATCATATTGGATTCATAACAAACAAGTGAAAGTTGAGTACCTTTCTTATCAAGCCACTGCATGAACTTGAAGCATTGTTTCTTCATGCCCCTTCTTTTTACAGAAGAAGCATACAGACTCCTTCTTTATGTCCTTTATGGGAGGGATTTTCCCCTTCCCTTTATCTTTGGCCTGATCTTTCTTCTTGCTCTTCCCATAAGTCAAGTTCACCCTTTCCTTTTCCTCCATAAGTAGTCTGCCCTCTTCTTGAACACACATGGTCAATAACTCATTGATTGACCATTTATCCTTATGTGTGTTATAAGATATCTTAAACGGGCCATACTGCTGAGGTAAAGTGCAAAGAATGTAGTGAACTAGGAAGGATTCTGATAACTCAACTTCCAATGCCTTCAGTTGTGCCGCAATGTCCCTCATGCGCATGATATGATCACGCACACCCTTAATGCCGGTGAGCTTCAGAGTCGAAAGCTCTATAATTAGGGTGCTGGCCATTGCTTTGTCTGAAGTAGCAAATTGCTCATCAATGGCCTTCAGCAAATCTCGGACCTTTTGATATTGCTCGACGGAGCCCTTATACCAGCAGAAATTTTAGTCTTTATGAACATAACTGATAAGCGATTAGATCGCTCCCATTTTTCATAAAGATTTATTTCATCGGGTGCTGGTTTCAGTTACTGCAGGGGCTCCTCTTTCCTTATGGCATAATCAATGTCCATCCATCCCAAATGAAGGGAATTCTCTCCTTCCAAACTTTATAGTTATCCCCTTTGAGTTCAGGAACATCACATCTCATATCAGAGTAATTGACAGGTTGAATTGCTGCAATAATTAAACATACATGCTTATGTTACAAAATTTTGAGACTAATTAACATATAACACGTTTTACCAATGTAAAATCATGCTTAAATATGAATTTAGTGACATAAAACTTGCCTGTGGGCTAAAGTTCTAATTCAATTGGATTCATCTTAAGTTTTATGATAAAACTATCAAATTATGTTCCTTTTCCTAATCTTGTGGGTAAATTAGAAAATATAATTTGATATTTTATCCTAATTAATTATACACAACATAATAAAAATTCCTGTGGGATAAGATCTATTAAATTGCATATAATTAATCACAATTAATGTTTATTTTCCATATGTGATCTCAAATCAATCTTAATATACAATTTTAATTAATTAAAGACGCTGTGGCTATTCTCTAATTAATTTAAATTATATGGATCACTTAAACATTAACTAAATTCTTAGGCTCGATTATTGTATAAAACTATAGGTAATATTTATGAATTCAATTCTAACACACCTATATTATTTAGTTAATATTTCATGTATAATGATAAACCATAAATATACACATAGCTAAATAATAAAGCACATAATAAATTCATAAGAGCCATCAAGAATTAATTTATTTTAATAAGTAACACAAAATAATGTGTAAAAATATCAATCATGACTAAATATATATGAAATGTAAAAAGAAATATTTTGACAGACAAAGGAGAACTTCCGTATTTTGGTGGGGCGACCTTCGCAGCTATAGTAGGATTCCTATTTATTGTCTGATCAAATAAAATTTCAATAAAAGTTGAAATAAATAGACAATTAATATAAATTCTTATATGGGTTTAATTCTTGAATCTACAGATATGAATACCTTATCTATCTTCTAAGTTAGCTTTTGATTTACTTTTTGAGCCTATTTGGATTAAAAATAAAAGGTACACAATAACTAGCATCTTGTATGCTAGGATAGACATACTAAAATGAATTAAATCTTAAAGACGGCCTAATAATTAAGTGATGCTTGTGCTTGTGCCATTGAATATGGTCCGGGGAGCAGTAACCTTGTCATGATGCAATGGCATAGTAGTTAGGCACTGAGATGTCATGATGCAATGACAAATATACCATGATGCAATGGTGATTTTATATGTGACTTAACGGGTAGCTGATGGAGCAAATGGTTCGGCGTAACATTTACTTAGGCTCGGAATGAAGTAACTGTTTTACTTCACGTTTATGGGACCGATTGAACTAACTGATGTTATGGACTGGGATAAGTGGTATATAAGAAGGTTGTGAACCCTAAATGAGGCTATTTTCTTTTTCTAGGTTAGATATAAGAGGTATAGGGATTCGGACTATCTATATCAACCTCCTGACCAGTTGCTGTTACTCAAGACCCCTAGATTCCCATTAGCTTGTCTCAGAGTATGAGTGCTCCAATGTTGATTTGTTTACTTTTAATTAAAGATAATTAACTTATTGTTTGTGCATTGCATTTAGTTAGGCTTGTGTGTCATTTCATGTATGTCTGTGTTACCGTGTACTGAGCTTCGGCTCATTATTGTTGTTAATATCTTTTCCATGAATTGTTGATTAATGATTGATGATGATGGAGTTATTATTGATGATGGAGTTGATATAATAAATATAATGTTGGTGATGATGATGAGATGATGAGGGTGATGTTTAGTTTGTTGGGCGATCCTGAAGATGCTTAGGAAGAATAAAGTAAAACAGGGCATTGGATTATTTGTATTTAGTTTTTATTTTGTTTTGTATACGAAACTAGATTTACCTTTTGAATTCGTATTTTCTTTTAAATAAGGCCTGGTGGTGCCCAAGAGTTTTTAATTGTTGATCTATCTCTAAGGGTAGATTGTAAAATGATTCTATAATATTTTATCTTTTAGAAAGTTGGTATGCTCTAGTCAGAGCAGAGATTTTTACTATATTCTTATAAAGTTTAATTCATCGCTATTAAATCCAGTTATTTTAGAAATCTAAACCAACGATTTCAGTAATCTAAAATCGGTTAGCAATGCTCAAAATTAACATATCATTCTAGAAAGCCTAAGCGTGTAATACAATAAAATATTATACATGGCAATAATGCCTTGATTAAATTTAAGGCGTTAGATAGCAACTTCTTTTCCATTGCTTCCACCCATTTAGGGTCATTTTTAGCATCATATGAATGTGGTTCATGAGCTATAAACACATTTTCTAAAGAAACTATAAACTCCTTAGGATATATTTCAAAATCATGAGAAGAAGGCAAAGGACAAGTAGAATATGTAGAACATGTCATGTCTTTAGAAACATCATAATGGACCATATGCACAAAGTCTTTCAACCAACATGGTGCTTTCTTAGTCCTAGTTAAATGAAGAATAAGAAAAGAAGAAGAAGTAAACTCTGGAGCTGTATTAATATGTGAAGGAACATCATGAATTATGTAAAAATTATGATGTGGAATAGAAATCAACCGAGAGTGATCTAACGCAGAATCAAGATCTTTAATATATGATGATGAAGGAAACAAAGTATCGATAGATGGTAGTACGTGATCATAACAGCGAGAAAGATTCTTTTGTACAGGAAAGGAAAGATTCTTCATGAAAGACTACATCTTCAGACACCAAAACATTATGTATATTAAAATCATAAAGTGTATGGTACCGATGAAAAACTGATAGTTTTTCATAAAGTGGATAGTTGGTTTTTTTTTTTTTTTTTTTTTTTCATTTTCAAATTAAGCTGATACAGATATGATGACAATGAAAAACTAACAATTTTACTTATATATTGATCAAATCAAACCGATATTGGACCGATGCTGATCTAATGCTTATAAATTATCAATACAATCCGATGTAGATTAAAATCTGACAATCTAAACCGGCCTTTTGTCCACATGGATATCCTAAGAACATACAACAGTTACGTCTAGGATCAAATTGATCTCTTTTGTAACTTATAGTAGCTGCATAACATAAATACCTTATGACTTTAAGATCTTGACATGATCATGGCTTGTTATATAATATTTCATATGGTGATTTCCAATTGAGACTCTAAAGAGGCATTTTATCAATAAGTGATGTGGCTGCTAAAACAAACTCTCCTAGAAAGTGTTTAGGTTAATTCACATGAAATCTAATAGCTCTAGTAGTCTCAAGTATATGTCTATATTTTCTCTCTACTATGCCATTTTGTTGTGGGGTATATAGAACACTCACTGCCATATTTATGAAACAAAATTTGACATTGTTTTGAAAGAAACTCTCTTCTTAATCTGTTCGAATAAACTTTAAGACATCACGAAAATGGTTTTGAACAAAGACAATGAAACTTACTATCAAATGTTGGGTTTTACCTTTATGTTTCATCAAATAAGTTAAAGTGCATTTAGTCATATCATCTATTATAGTTAAGAAAAAAAAATTCTACAAAATTAGATAGTGTATTGAATGGACCCCACATATCCATTATGTAATGACTTAAATGGCAAAGTTGAACTAGTTACACTAGTAGGAAAGGAAGTTAATGAAAATTTTCAAGTAAGCATAAATCACAAAAAAAAAATTATTTATTACAAGTTGAAGAACCATACAAGTGTAACAAAGAAGACATTGATATATAACCAAGTGTTTGATGAAACAACTGTAGAGAAACTTTCTCATTTATTATAGGAGATTCTATTACATTTTCTCATTTCTGTTCTAGTACTCAAAGAAACATTCATATGGCTAACAGACTCCAACACATATAGTCTAAACTGAACTTTAGCAGCAGCTAGTAATCTGGGCCTAAAATAAGCAACCACTTGAATCGAAGACTATTGTAATTTTTTTATGTTTAAGTAGTTAACTAACTAAGTAAAGGTTATAATGAAAGTTTAGTACTAGCAAAACATGATCAAGGTACAAATGACAATTAAGTTTAACATTTCCAACAATGTTGACCTTTTTGACATGACCATTGGGGAGTTTCACATGAATTGGTTCTTTTAAAGTATGTTGGTTTTTCCAAAATGCATGCATAAGGAGTCATGTGTTCTAAAGCCCTTGTATCTACAATCCATTTATACACAATCTTATCAAAATTAGAAGTTGAAGTATGGGTTTTACATACAAAATTCATAACACTCTAAACCCCACTTTGAGTATCCTTTAAAGCTTTTAATACTTCTTGGCAAACTTGAGTCATAAGATAAAAAATCACATTGACCAATCTGGTTTCTAATACTGCTTTGAATTCCTTGAATCTTAGGCTCCAAAAAAGTATTTTGCATTTGTACATTTCTTGCTATTCTTGAATTTCCATGCTGCTACCATAGTCCTTTAAACTATTCAGGGAAACCAACAAACTCAAAACACTTTTCCTTTGTATGTCATGCCTTTTTATAATAACTACAATACAACTTTCCTTTCTAATCTTTATTGTCAAAATATGATCCCCCTTGTATTTTATTAAACCATGATCCCTTATACATGTTCTTAACAGCAAATGCAACATTTAAATTGTCAATGGATCCTTCTGGCAAGTCTAAAGTTTGCTTTTGTTTTTTAACTTGACGTATAAAGTAATATGCTTTGCTTGCATTTGGCAGAGGATCCATTGAAAGCATTTTGTAAACCCCTGAATTTTTCATAATTCTTAAAGGATAATCTTAGAGTTAAATACCAAAGCGAAGGCCCTAAAAACAAACCTAAGTTAAAATCGAAATTTTAAATAAGATAAAATACGAAAATTCTTAACCTGACGAAAAGAGAACTCTCAAAATGAATTAGAAAATCTAACAATCGTTTGATTCAACATCCGTATGCTAACCAAATTAACTATCTGATCCCTAATACGCAAATCAAGATGATATATCCAAACAATACTCGACAAAAGAAATACTAAAACCTTAAATCCTTCGGTGAATATTAGAATAAACAATTTCAATTACCACCAAAAGACAAACGGAGTCAACCCATAACTCTAGACTTTGTTAAATAATCTTGGAAACTAAAAAATATTAAATAAATCACAAATGAAATAAAAAAAACATCGATATTGAACCAAAAATATAATACAGCCAAAACCCCCAAAATTTTATAGTCTTACGAATAAATAAAAAATCTAGAAGTCAAACCGTAGTCCCAAAAGTCAATAAAGTCTACAACAAACCTAGTATTTAGATCCGACAATTTCGCGCTCTTAAACCCAAAGTAATGGAATTGAGATAATTATCAATAATAGTTCATAATAATAGAGGGAAGCTTAAAAATATCATGTTAGTTAATTTTTAGTGTGTTTCAACCCCGAAAAGAATTAGTTCTCGAAAAGCATGTTGTCGAGCTTGGAATAGTAAAAATAGTCCGATGACACTATTAGATTCGTAATAATACAAGGATTTCAAAAATATCAGTTTTAATAATTTTTCAGTGGCTAAAAATATCAGATATAATAGTACTATTCATTACTATTTCACTATTTCTACTTTTTCTTACACCCTATTCTTATGCACTACCGTACCTATCTCTTATAATTTACCTTTCTCATACAACTATTCACATCACACCTTACACGTTATTTCTTTTCATTACAAAAATACAAAATTCAATCAAAACTCTCCCTCTCTCTCTGTTAATTGCGTCGAGCCTCCCCCTCTCCTTTCTCTAATATTTTTCTTTTTTAAATTATTATTACATCTAATTTCCACTCCAAAATTCTGTAAATACTCCATTTCTCTCCACTTCTTTCACACTTCTCACTTTTCCTACCAAAACTCTACTAAATTCTCTCCTCAAATCCTCTCTCTAAATTTCTTTTCCAAACTCTCTTTTATCTTTACCAAACTACTATCCACATAATTTTGCAACTATCATCTTCTTCCTTCAACATAAACACACTTTTAGGTAAAAACTTTCTATCATTATTTTTCACAGGTCATGTAACTTAGCATGACCATGGTGTTGTTTCTTAAAAACTCATGTGAGGTGCAGAAGTAATAACATGTTCATGTTTTGTTCTTGCACATGCTAAGAATTCCACTTATGTTATTTTGTTGGTATTATCATACTATGTTGATATTATTAATAATATGCTCCTAACTTAACTTCATATATATATATATATATATTATTATCTATATGTATATTTATATATTTCCTAAAGCCTAAATGTTCATTAACTTTCACTAACATGCTCTTACTATTATTATTGCTTTTTCTTTTCTTTTTGGGACTAGTCTATTCTTAGTCCTGAGAAACCTTGATGAAGCTAAGACTCCCAATACTTGATCTGGATATCTTATTGAAGCTAAGGTTCCCAATACTTGACCTTATTATTTTGCTTATTATTGTTTCTTATATCTTTCCTCTATTACTATGTGATATTTTCATCTAATTCACGCTACATAATCATATGCATGCATCATTATAATGATATTATCTCAATAAATTTAAAGTGGAATTCTCTTTAATAAAGGAAAATGGAACCAAACTCTTTTATTATCTAACTTTGAACCTAAACAAAGATTTCGTCATAAAAAACATAGAAAAAGTATTTTTTTTAAATAAATTCTTTTAAAAAATTTAGACAAACTCATTAGAAATTTTCTTAAATGACAATAAACATGATTTTTATCAAAAAAATTAACTAAAGAAATAAACACTATCTTTTTATGATAAGTAACATGATATTTATTAAAATTTAGTGTTAATAATTCTGTGATGAGAGAAATATTTCATAAAAGCAGACTTATAAGATTTTCACTAACTCCACAATAAAAACCAAGAACTAGACTAGTTTTCAAAGTTAAAATAAGCATAAACCCACTAGTATGATAAATCCCCTTAGAGAAATAAAAGCTTGCCAAGTTTCTAAATGAAAAACTCATTTTCAAAGAAATAGAAGAATATGAACATCATAGGCTTCAAAAACAATAAATATTATCAAACAACTTAGGAAAATGTTGAAAGCGATTCTTCCAAGTAAAAATTTCATAAAGAACATAAAAGACCAAGTTTTTTGGAAATAAAATTTATCTTTAAAGAAGATAGGAAATAGAAATATAAAAGGAAAAGACATATTTATAATCTTCAATCAAAACCATTTAAAAAGGAAAAATATATGCAATACAACTCAAATTTTTAGAAACCATCAACAACTTATGAAAAATTTTGGAAACTTCATTTTTACCACTAGAGATAAAATTAAAATTTAGAAAAATTAATTTGTCTTTGAAAAGAAATTAGAAAACAAAATTTATAAGAATATACTCATTTATAATAACCCAAGAATTTATAAAGTTCTTTCAAAATACTTAAAGAGGAAATTGTTAAAAATTTAAGTTTCAACATTGTAGGATAAATTGTTTTATGAAAAATAATCGTTGAGACAAAACCATTAAAATTTTGCATACAATATGAGTCTATATATATATATATATGTATGTATTCAAATGATTTTTCAACCATATAAATATCTATATTCTTGCTAAAGGAATTTTGGATAAGGAAAAGTTTGAAAAATTGTGTTTTGAGGAATTGGAATTTCGTAATGATTATGTACCCTACTATTTCCAAACCCAAATGGCCTTTTATGATAAAAATAACCATAGAAATAGATAGATCTTTTTGAGTAGGTATAAAATGACATATAATATGCCAAATTCTGAGTCAAAATGAGCAAGTTATGGCCATTTTAAGTTGGAATTTCATTATATGCGATTTTTGACGAATAATGAAATAGAATTAGGAAATTTAAGTAGAACTTCTACGAAATAATCATCCTGGGTATTTCTTTTGTCTAGGTGATGAGAAATACGGGATTTCCCTTCCTGATGATTACTATGACTAAGAAGATTGCGAAATGGACGAGTGAGTTTTTCCTCTTAATTTCGTTGCCTTGCTTGTGCTTGTAGAGTAGTGGTATTAGTATACTAAGAAAAGATAAAAATAGATATGAATGGAAAATTTACAGATATATATGCATGTGTGATTCTATGGTTATGAGATGAAATAAGAATTAAGAATATCATAACTTCGAATTGTCTGTTTAAATATTTTGTTTACCTACATGTATGATTGCTTATTGTTTGCTAAATTATTTGATTGCCCCTAAGAAATCTTAATAAGGCCTAGCTTAAGAAAAATAAAGCGGTCACGCATAACATCTGTCAAATCACATTTCTTTCGGAAGGTTGCTACTCCTACGTGTAGAGTTGGATGGGATGTTAACATGCTAGGATACAGGCCATGCTCCTTCTTAGAGAATCCATATTGCTTAGGGAATGCGACTCTAGATTTGGAGTCATGCTAAACGAACACTTTAGGTGGAGGCCCGGGGACTAGTAGTAGAAGGTCGAGAGGATCTTCATCTATAATTCTCCAACCTTCGATATAGAAGGGTAAATCCATTCTATATATGGTTTCCAGATAACTATATATATTTATGTAATCATGTGATTTGATGCATGCATAGCATATGTATGAAAATCAAATAAACTTATTTGATATCACGGTGCGAATGAAAGGGAATATCTCACTAAGCTAGTTGTAAGCTTATACCCCCATAGATTTTTGTTGAAATAGGTATACCCATGGTACTATTTGAAGATCATGATATTAAGGAAGTCATTGATGGATTTTAAGCTCTTATGGAAGCAATGGGAACATTGGATGAAGTTATTTTGCAAATTCCTTATATGCAATGTATGCTATGTTATTATTTTGGTGATTACTAAGAAGTGTATTTACATAGATTTGAAGACAATAGCGGGGGTATGCCCCTAAGATTTGTAATAAACCATGATTAGCTTTTATGATAAGTATTCTCCTTGCCTTGTTATTTAATCATTATCAATGTAAATTGTGCTACTCCGATGCATTCCCTTGATTGTGATGCATGCCTTGTACATGATATGGAAGCTTTTGCGTGACTGAGGTAGTCATTCTTAGGCTTTAGTATTGTGTACGGTGGACTATCACATATAGGATACCCCTCAATGCGTGACACATTTGGTTACTCACAGATTCATATATATAATTTAGTACCATGAGAAATTGCATCAAGTGATTTCTCTCTTCCTGATTCTGTAACTTCAATTTTAAATTGCAACTACATTTCTTCATAACACCGCAAACACAAACAGGACTATCCACCAGATTAGTCAATTCATCCCATAACCTTTTGATTTTATTAAAATACTCAGTCACAAGTAAATTTCCTTACTTGAAATTTGTTATCTCATAATGTAACTGATAAACAATTGGTCCATTTATCACACCAAATCTATCATTCAAATCTTTCGAAATTTCATGTGTAGACTATGCATAAACAAAAGCATCTACTAAATCCTATGACATTGTATTTAGTAACCAACATCTTATCATGCAATTGTTTCTTTTCCAATTCTATAATTCAATTGAGTTATTATCAGGTTTTCTAAGAGTTCCATCAACAAATCCTAATTTTGCCTTCGCACCTAACCCTAGGTGAATGGGTCAACTCTAGCTATGAAAATTTGATCAATTTAAGACTATATTTCTTAACAACACTCCTGGATTATCAGATCTAGATAGAAAATACATATCCTTATATGAATAGGAGATGTAAATGCAATTCAAGACATCTTCAAAAGCAATGATGAAATTCAATCAAAATGTAAACTTCAAACTATAACATTGTTATAAACCTAATTTTCCTACTCTGATACCATGAAAACTTTCAGTACAAAGATATGCACAAAGTGAAATAACTTATTCATTCAATATCAATTGAATTGAAGTATGGAGATAAAGCTTCAAAAGTTGCAAAAGAAGAATGAACTAGAGAATTATTCATGTAGAGAGTTTCGTGTACAAAGAAATGAATAAGCAAATCAAACTAATTATGCTGCTTAGAGAAGTATTTATATATACACTAATACAAGCATGAGAATTACACATGTAGGAAAGAATAAATAAAAGAGATACAAAAAATATAATGTATAATGTCAACATGCCCAATATTTTAGGGTGCCTAAATCTTGTGCTTTTATTATTAGCTGATTTCTTGTACACCAAATTAAAGGAATGGAATGTTATCTATCTTTTTTCATGTACTAGAAATAAAAAAGGGGTCCAATAATTAACTAAGATTATCAATTCATTATTATTAGTATTATTAGTAGTAGTAGTAGTAGTATAGTAGCAGAAGCAGCAGTAGCAGCATTATTATTATTATTATAAAAAAAGTGACATATGTTTTCATGCTTTTACAAAGACATAAATCGTGTTTTTTTTTTTTTACAATTAACTGACCTAGAATTTTGTTCATCTTGTTCCATCCAATTTAGGCGTTAAAGCATCCACATGTCAAGCATTGAAGTGGAAAAGAATAGAAAATGAATATTTAAAATTGATAGACAAATGAAGAAATCTAGGCCTGAGCCATATATTTTAGTTCATTTTTCTTTTCTTAAGCCTGCTCATTTCATTGTTCAATAACCAATACTTTGCGCATGTTCTAGAAGACCTAGTTTCATAGCACAACAAGCCTACTAGACCTAGGGATTGTACATTTCAATTTCATATCCCATTACTTTTTTTCCCCTTTTCTTTTCAAAAAATTATTTAACTATTGCCATTGATGTAGGCTTTATAACTAAAGCATGCATTAATAAGACAATAGCCTAAAGATGTGGTTTTAGAGTATAAGTTTAGTGTTCTTGTTTCGGTGGTAGGTTTGGTAAGAGGTTGAAGAGGGTGGGATGTGTGTTGAGGGTAGGTCAACTTGTCTAAATTAGTTTATGGTGGTTCGAAGATGGGAAGTCGATTCTTGTGGTAGGCATGGTGATTTGTATTGTGTTTGTAGCAATGATTTTTGTTGTTATGGGTTTTAAGGAGAGAGGGGTTTAGAGAAAAAAAGGGAGAGTTAAAGAGAGAGCATGATCTCTAGGAAGAAGAATATGATTTTATTTTTTTTTCCAAGAAGATAGAACTCTTGTTCTGTTCATGTTTTTTGTTCTTTTATCTGTTCATTTGCAGTGATTTGAGATGGGGGATGTTAGCAAAATGGAGAAAGGGATGTTTAGTAAAATGTAAGTTTGGGGTTTTTTTTTTCCATTTCAATGCTTGACACGTGGATGATTTAACATCTAAATTGGATGGAACAAGATGAACAAAATTTTAGATAGGTTAATCAGTAATAAAAAAAAAAGGCTCGTCTTTGTAAAAGTGCAAAAACACATGTCACTTTTTTTTGTAATTAAACCTTATTACTGTTGTTGTTGTTGCTGCTGCTGCTGCTACTGTTGTTGCTTCATTTGCATTAGAAAGAAATGTGACAATTTTTCAAATTTAAGAATAGAATGCAATCACACATAATTACCAATCACTAGTAGTCTCAAGGTACACTCATGTTGTCAAATTAATAAGATAGAAAACATTGAAACAATATATAGTTTTAGAACAAACAATTCTAAATACAGAAAAGAAATTCAAATACCATAGTATCATAATTTAATACATCATTTATTATAAGTTTTAGTAAAAAAAAATCGTGGGTTGTAATTACATAAAACAATATTTGGTAAAGAAAGTCCATAATAAATTATGAAAAGAAATTTGTTAGTAGACCATAGATAAGATATTGTGGATATAGCTAAAATAAAAACATCATATTCATTGGCTCTTTTATCGAATGGTTCATAATCTACCATGTTTTACCACTATTATGTATTATTCTTCTTCCTATTGATGGGTTAAAAAAAAAAGGGTATTGGACACAATTTGGTTTTGCTTAGTAAAGTGGAGTTTTTTGTCAATATGGGTAGCTTTTTTCTTCAATTTCCATTTGAGTCTACTTTAAATGAATTCCTACACCTTGACGAACAAGAGTAAAAAGCATGAGATGATTGGTGCATTTTCAGAGTATTACACCGGTATTAGGTGTATCTGTATCTTTAGATTATTGAATTTGATTTAAAAGCTTTAAGCCTAAATTTAATCTGAATTGAACTCTCTAGGCTAAGGTGACAGGGCTTAGAGAGTTAGCCTAGTCATTTGGGATAATCAAGAGAGATTTGATATGATAGGCTTGGAGAAGCATCCATTGGAATTGGCCCATCCAATTTCAACCTTTCTCAAATTGGCTCACACACACATTACAAATAAAGGCCTTAATGGACCTAAGTCCACAAGAGAGCCCACTATAATATTCATTATGTGGGAAACTCATCTTAGCCATTGGTTGTCCATCTTATTTAACAGACGACATCGATAGCTAGATTTCCTATAAATACCAATAATCCCCACCTCATTTGGATAAATGAAATATGGGAAAAACATTGTTGGGGGTGCTAGATTTCCATCTTGGTGAATCAAACACTTGTCTTATGCAAGAACATATATCGATTCATCATACTTAGTAAGCTTGATGCTTCTTAGTTTCCTCACCTATCACATGTATATTAGAGTCTATTGAAACTATCTACTCCTCCTTTCTACACAATTCTTTCTTGACCACCCTCATACATGTTGTTTTCCTAAGTTATATGTAGCATGATAGTCATATAGCATGCACGTGATCGTTGCATCCAGAATTATACCTGCACATTCTTAGCAACTCCACTAGGGAGACTAGCAAATCTAGCTTAAGGCAAAACTAACATCAACCATTCAAAGAACACAAAAGCAAGACAAAAGTGCATACTTATACATGCTTTTCGATGATAACAGTAAAGACAAGCTGAAACAGATCCAGATAGCATATTACAAATAGACAACTCTCAAGAATCACAAAAGGAATGAGAAATAAAACACGCAGGCTCTTTGAGACAAACAAATTTAAATATTTTGACAAACCCCACCATAATCTACTGTTTTACGAAATTAGATAATGTTATACACTATAAGGAAGACATAATATGTTACCTTTAAAGTATTAAACCAAGATGAAAAGTAACTCAACTAAATAAGGACATTTCAGAAGCTGACACAAGTAAGGATGAATTCGATTTTAGTTTCTTTTAGTTGAATGAAGACTCGTAGACTATTTGAGCCACTACGATGAAGTATCCACACTGGTGGAACTTACTTGAACCAACTAAAAGTTCGATTAGGACTCATTTTACCAAAAAGAGTACACAAACATTAAGCCATTAATTTCTCAGTAAAGCCACTACAATGTGTGCTATATCACTATAGCTCAATAGTACTTGTTGTGAAAAGAAACACAAGAGACAAATAGGCTCTAGAGACAACCTAAGTTGCCATTTATAATGCAAAAAGAGTTAGATTTCAAGCATATAAAAAAAAAAAAAAAAAAGAGAAAGGAGGCAGCACAACCTAGTTCGTAGCTCAAACTTGCATTCTTGAAATCTATCCAGCAACAACACACTAAGTTTAATTCGATGGAACCTTGAATGTGGTGAAGAAATAAGAAGAATGCAATCGTGAAAAAGAGGAAGAAGTTAAACTGTAATAAAAGATGAAAATTTGTTTGAAGCTCAAGCATGGAGAGAGCATGAGTAATGAACAAAGGAAAAAAAAAATGATGAACGCAGAATGAAGAGAAAGAAAGGTCAACCAGAATAAGGAGGAAATGAGCAAGATGCTGGTTTAGCACGACCAATGTTTCTTATTGCAGCTGATTGGTAACAAGGAAATATGGGTTCAATGAAGATAAAAGTGATATAAAATGGAGTGGGAACATTGTCTCCTTTAACAAATGAAAATGAAAAAAGGAAGGGTGAGTGCCTAATGAACCAACTAGATGCGAACACCTTGCTAACGGTAAAAAACAGTACCATATTGTACCAAATTTGTGTGTTGACATGTAGGGGCAGGGTGCATGTAGAGTTAAAAATACATACATGGGCTAAGTTAATGTTAAAGTTAGTGATTTATGTGGACTTTATTATGTGTAGCCAGCTTTAATAATAGGTGCTAAAGGCAATATGTTGTGTTTATGCCATTAATAGGGGCTATGAATAGAAGGACGAATTATAGATTCATGGGTTTAATTGGACAAACAAAATAAACTTTACTTATTATAGACAATATAAAAAAAAATTAATGATAGATGTGATAATGTTTGGTAACTCAGAAACATTTAGTCACGCACTAGACAAAAATCAGAAAGTTGAACGTGATTGAAGGGTTTGCAAAAGAGAATAATATTAAATTTTTACTTGTTGAAGAAGATCATCTACATGCACCAAACATGAAAAGATGGATTAATATGTAAAAGGAAAGTTACTCATAAAAAAATTGACAATAAAGCATTGTCTCAAAAGTAATACAAATAGTCAGATGGTATTATAAAAGCAGGTGATAGAATCTAATTGTTTGGCAGCATCACACCAGACTTTTACATCATGAATTATTAAGGAATTAACATGCAAAGCATTCTGATATAGCTCGAAGGTCTTTGGTTAAGGGGCAAAATATAAATGATTGAATTTTATTATAAAAGTTTTAAGTCTAAATTTTGTCTAGATTTAACTCTTCAGGCTAAGTTGGCTGATTAAGGGAGATTTGACAAGGTAGACTTGTAGTAAGGCCCATTAGAATTGGCCCACCCAATTTCAATTTCTCTCAAATTGGCTCACACATACATTATAAATAAAAGCCTTAATGAGCATGGATCCATAAGGAAACCTATTATAATGTTTATTATGAGAGGAGACTCATCTTAGCTATTGATTTTCCATCTCATCCGACGGATGATATTAATAACTAGATTCCCTATAAATATCACTAGTCCTCACTTTATTTGGATTAGTGAAATCCAAGAAAAATGTCGCCGTGCTATTGGATTTTCATGTTGGTGAATCAAACACGTCTTAACAAGAACATATATTGATTCATCCTACTTAGTAAGGTTGATACTTCTTAACTTCCTCACCTGTCATATATATATATATATATATTAGAGCCTATTGAAACTACCACTCCTCCTCCTTACATAATTCTTTTTTAATAACCTCGTACGTGTTATTTTCTTAGGTCGCATGTAGTGCGATAGTTACGTGGTACGCATGTAATCGTTGCTTCCAGAATCATACTTGCACAATATCTTTTAAAGTATAAGTTTATTTTCAAATAAGAAAAAATGGGATAAATTTTAAACATAGGCTTTGTTCTTCCTTTTTTACTATTTCTTGTATACTATTAAAAAGAAGGGGGAAAAAAGGAATATTCTATACTTCATTCTTTTGTATTGAAAATAAAAAGGACTGAATTATTTATTAAATTTGAAACTGAACTTATCAAGTTTTACTTTATATATTTGCTATATTATTATGCGATGTCAGTATCCATCACATGTCCATATAAATTTATCAAGGACATTTAAAATTTGTCCACAACCACACACAACTATCAATCACCACACTTAGATAAAATCCTTACATTGGTTTCTCATATGGTCCAATAATAAAATAGTTAATCTTGATACAAAATATAATCTTCAAGAAGACAATTTTAATTAAACAAATAAAATACAACTATCAGTAACTCATATTCTCCCCTCACTACATCTTACTTGAATTCCTCATTAACTTATCACAACGCTCTAAGTTTCCCGATGTCAAATTCTTATTTTGTTGATTTTTTTTTCTCCCTTTTCAGTGGGTAAGCAACAGTTGGTTAAACATATAACCTAGAGAAATCGACAATAACTATATAAATGCATATGTCAGGGAGAAAGCCCCTAGGAAGACTAAATGCATAACCACTTAACAAGTAACTATGCATCAATATCATTAATTTAGCTTTGTTCTTAACCATTCGCACTTAACATTAATAATCACAAAAAGATAATCTTTAATATATGCTTTTTCATATAATTATAGCTACTGTATTATATTACATATTAAACAAACTGTTGCTTGTCTCACCTTGAAACAAGAGTCTAACTACTCTAACATAATATATATAAGGAATAATACAAAAAATGATACTTAAATTTTCACAAAAAGATTTTAATCAAGTACTTCAAGTTTAGTTTTGAACAATTTCAAGTAGAAAAACATATGTGAAAACTTACTTCATGTCCCAATTTGTTCAAAACCAAACTTCAGGTATCTGATTAAACTTATTGCAAAAGTTCAAATATTATTTTTGGCATTTAGCCCTATAATAATTATATAAAAATTTGTTTTAAGAATATGTAAAATCTCTACAAAAGAAAAAAAAATACAACTAATTGCATGAAAAATATACCTTTTATTATAAATCTCAAAATAATACCTGAAGGGTCAACTTCAAATTATAGAAATCATATAATTGTCTCAAAAACACAAATTGAAAATGAAAGCACCAAAGTTTATCAAATATAATTTTCCTTCGATGAAGATCAGTCTATTTCTTACAAGTTGGATTATACCAACAATCTAATTTCTTCTGAGTAGATGTACGCAAACGGACTTATTCCCAGTTCAATTAGTAGATGGTAAATTACACTTCATAAGCCAAGAGCTTCACGTATGAGATAGAAAATTCATAGATGGATTCTCTATGCTACAATTCAAAAATAAAAGGAAGCAGTTGCAACTTTCAGAAAGCCAATTTCTTTGTCCCAAGCAATTTATGCAAGCAAGGGGTCCATGGATAGATTAGATTGTTTGGAAATATGGAGACGTTCTACAACAAGCAAGGGTACATGACTCAATATGGATTATTTCCAAATTAGGCTACATTTATATTGCCGACACAAAAATGTGGCAAGCTATCATTTGTTGTTGGAATACTAAAATACACAGTTTCATCACCTCTTAGGTTGAAGCTACTCTCATTTTAGAGGATGAGTGTATGATTTTAGGCTTCTATGACTTAAATTAATAGACATTACCAGTTTTGAGAATTCTAAGAAAGATGATAGCTTGATTGTAGGTTCACATGGAAGTTGCCATAGATAGTCACAGGTAGCTTGCATTTTCTTCATGGCTCAAGTGTTTTTTCAAATTGGAGAAGGATGGTGAACTATCAATGGGCTTGGCTACAATAGCAAGTGTTCTTGTATCACTTTATTATTTCATACTATTCTCTTTATGATCTTGATCTAACTTATTCACATTGCTCTCTTGTTCTAGGGAAGAGTTGATAGCCTTTCTTTGTCTTTGACTTTCCTTATTCGTATTTCCTAATTGTCCTAAAAAAGGCTTCAGTCCCACATTTCTTTCACCTAGTGATTCACATTTAGTCACTTCTATTGAGGCCTTTATATCGACAATCAGATCTTTATCGTGGAACTTTAGTGCGATCTAAAGGATGATATGTGGTGCTATGTTACACAAACATGACATTTTTCCAATTATATTTTGCTCAGAGTTACAAGAAGTATTACGATGCCCCAAATAAACTTGATGTTGTTGAACCACGAGCTTAGGCTCAGGTGAATAGGAAATCCTTGGGATCATGGATTGATGCTATTCACAATATTCAAGAGTTATACTTTCAATCTTATAAAAAAATTGAAGGATATATTATGTCATTCTCCTAGTGATTTCTTCCTCTTGTGTACAGCAAGAAAAAATGGATTGGATTATATGTATATCTTACAAAAAAGTGATTTTATTTGCATTTTTGTGGAATGTGTTACCCCATCATAGTTCCCTATGATCATATGAGATTGGAGAAGGAAAAGTAAAAGGCAAGAATCAGAGAGGAAATAAGGTAAGGAGAAAAAGAATATGCATTTTGTTTTTTATTTGGATAAGGAAAAATTAATAATACAATTTTTTCCATTTTACTAAAATGTCATAAAAGGTTTATAACTTTTGGATGTTAATTATAGGGGCAATCTAGTAATTGTCCAATAACTCATTTCATTTCTCCCCAAATTTAAAGAAAATGGTCTCCAGTTCCTTTTAAAATCATTCCATCATCCTTTCCTTTTATTTCCAAATAAAAGAAATGATATTGAAATTCATACTTTTCATTAATACCCCTTAAATATAGATGGTTAAACTTTAATCACAGAGACATCTTTTGGTGTAATAGTTTAAAGTTCCTCGAAACTCCAAAGTTAAGCGTGCTTTGGACAGAGAAATCTCAGGAGAGAAAAGTTAACACCAAAGGACAAAACTGTGAGACATGTGGCCCAAGCAAATAATACCTTGGTAGACGAAATTCCGAGGTATTACATGTGATATCAAAGCAATTTACTAGCCAGAAGTGGAGGAGTGTTATCCCTGCCTAGTGTGGTTTTAGACTTATATAACGAAATTGACAAGGACGTTAGTTTATAAGTGGAGGACTATGTAATACTCCTCAAATATAGATGGTTGAACTCTAATCACTGATGCATCTTTTTATATAATGGCTTGGAGTTCATTGGAATTCCAAAGTTAAGCATATTTTTAGCACAGTAATCTCATGATTAGTGACATCCTAGGAAGTACTGGCACTAGGTGACAAAACCATGCGACGTGTGGCTAAACTAAATAATACTTCAGTGAACAGAGTTTCAAGGCATTACATTTCATCTCCTCCATATACTTTCCCTTAGTCCAAGCATAAAAGCTCAATGTTTACTCATATTGTCTTAATGGAAAATATAATGACCCAACAGATAATTCCAAATATACAAGTAAACTTCAAGTATCTAAATATGATAATTTCTCCTCGAGACCTCTAACTTGAACTTCTCGTTAATATTTTCGCAATGTTAGAAACTATCTTTCACTCTAAGATCATCTGGATAGATACCATCATCTGATTTTATTTTAGTATTTTATATTTTTCCCCTCTTAGGAAGGATAAACAAAAGGCCGAACAAAAAATTAATCCTATATACATAAGCCATTCAATGGTACCATCATAATTAATATGAATATGAGTTAATAAATAACTTATGACACTGGTTCAATAATGGGTGTCATTTACTTTAATTCGAGTTTTAAACATATTAATTTGCAGTATGTATTCTCAAGTCATACTACTCGATTTTTTTCCCCTTTTCTGCCATTATACTTCTTCTCGATTTTCAAGCCATCACAGCTAAAGGCAAAAAAAAAAAAAAAAAAAAAAAAAAAAAACATGACAGCTTTTGACAATGGGTTCACGACAGGTCTACCACGCCCGCACATATTCCAATTATTAGCATACTCATAATAAGAAATTAATTAGGCTCAGCCAACTCAGTGTAATATAATTTTTGAAATATTTACGATACCAATTCACATATATGTTAAGAGGAGTGTAAAATGTGTCTTCTTAGGACTGTGGTTTAGACATCGGCATGGGACGGTTTTGAATGCGAACCACCCCGGTTCGTCTCCGGCGGTTTCATACCCAGAAACCGCCCCATCGGGGACAGTTATGAACCGTCGAAAGACCTGCGGGAACTGGCGGGTCCTATCGGTTCGTCCACGCAGAACCGATAGTTCAACCGGGTTAGGAACCGTTATTCCAGACCCAGAACCGATAGTTCCAACCCGCGAAATATAGAAATTTAAAAAAAAAAAAAAACAAAACAAAATCAAAACACAACAAAAATTAACATTCTGTTTCCTAGTAGTAATGAGACATCAATTTCTTAAAATTTTTATAATAATTTTTCAAATAATGAATTTGAAAAAGAAAACTAAACAATAAGTAAATTCTAAATTTTAATTCTCAGTTCTATGTGCACAACAAAAAGATATTGTACATTGTTCTTACTTCGTGATGGAAAAATATGTTGGAGCAGCTGAAGTACTACTGGGTGTGAGAAATGACGGGCAAAAGATATCACCAACTTTGCAAATGCTAAAAAAAATAAAAACCTAGTTCACTGTTTGCGTGGAACCGGAATCAGAACCGGCGGTTTCGTGGAACCATGAACCACCCCGGCTCTAGCGGTTCTGGTTCCGATTCCACGAAATGTAGAATCGTGAACAGGCAGTTTCCGGTTCAAGTCCGAAACCGACCCGAACCGTGCCGATGTCTACTATGGTTGGTATATGGGAATTAGAAATGAATAAATTTAGAGCTGCGCAAATAGATTTTAGCTTGCGGGTTGACTTGTTTTACTCACTTTGAAAATTGTTGGAGTTAACTTTTTTCAGTCCATTAAAAAATGAGCCAATTTAACCCAGCTTGTTTAATCCGTGGGCCAAAGTAAGCTAACCCGTGGGTTAAGTGGGTTGGCATGCTAACCCACCTGTATAAAAAAATAATAAAAATTATAAGAGAAAATGATTATTACTATAGTATTTCTCTTGAGACTTTTATACTTGAGATTAGTAATAGAGAATGACAAATTGATGTATATGCATCACAATAATTTTTTTAAGTACATATTTATTGTTTCAAATGAAATATGATATCTAATAAATTATTTTAAAATACTTATTCTAGATATAACTAATTATAATAAAATGAAATTAATCATTGATATATTTAAAACTTTATAAAAATTAATTTTTTATTATATACATCTTGTTAAATTAACATAAATGGGTTTAATGGGTCAATTTGATCTATTTAACCCAAAAAGATATATTAGTGGGTTAAATGGGTCACGAAGTGGGCAAACCTCGTTTAACCCATGAGCCAAAGTAGGCTGGGCTAGGATTATAAAATTTTGGCCATTTTTAAAGTGAGCTAAATTTTTTTAGCACATTTAACCCGCTGGCTTAAGTTGACCGGGCCAAGTTGGCCCATTTAACCCACTTTCACACTTTTATAAGTGATTACGAGGAGGAAATAGAAGAGATCATATTTTATTTTCTTGCTTGTTTTGAAAGGGAAAGGCTAGGGCTGCAAACGAGCCGAGCTACTTGAGCTCGACTTGCTTTAGGCTCGGCTCGGCTTAAACTTAATTTGTAAACGATTCAAGTCTGAGCCCAAGGTAAAACTCGTTTATCTAAACGAGCCTAGCTCAAACTTTGATTTAGACTCACGAGCCAACTCATGAACAAGCTCGTTTAAGCTCACAACTAGGCTTGTTAACAAGCTCTTTAATAAGCTCGTTAATAGATTTATGAATTTTTTTTATGCATAATATATTACATAATAAAAACAATAAAAACTAATTTATATTTAATAATTATGTATATATATTGTAGCAATACTTATATATTATATTTTAGGTTCAAAAAATGAAAAATAAGCTATCTAATTGAGTCAAGTTCAAACTTAAATTTTAGGCTCAATAAAAACCTCGACTTGGCTTGAACTCGCTTCATAAATGAGCTAAACTAGAGCTCAAGCTTAAGCTTGTTTCACTAAACAAGCTGAGCTCGAGCTCTAATTTTTGGCTTAATAAAAAGATCAGCTTAAGCTTGAGCTTACTAAATTTTTAACGAGTCAAGCTCAAGTCTCTAAAAGCTTAACTTGACTTAACTCATTTGCAGCATTAAGAAAGATGAAGAGAAGGAAAATGGATGTAATATTTTCTCTAGATCCCATAATTTTTTGTTGTCCCCATTAAAATGGAGAGAATAAAGAGGGAAAGGGACAAAAAAATTTGAAATTACTTTTATACCCTTCTTTTTCAAACACTTACTATCTTTTAGAGGTATATAAGTAATTTATCATTGTATTTTATTTTGTCTTTTATAATCATTAAAAGTCCATCCATTTTCCTCTTTTTAATTATCTAAACACAAAAAAGATTCAAATTTTCTAATAATTCATTATCTCCACTTTTTTTTTCATAATTTTTCCTTCCTAATTTATTTCATTATCTCAAACATAGCCTAAAAGATGGCTGAATGTGAACTATTCCATAAGGTAAGTGAGCAGCAAACATCTATCATCTATAACATACCCATATAGCATCTCCTCACATATGGGCTTCTATCCTGCGGTTTTGGAGTAAGGCTTTAAAAAATTAAAATATGAAAGTTTAAAAAAAGAAATCTCTCTTAACAAAGACTAAGTGCTAGCTTAGGGCATGCTTGGAAGGCTTGTTTTTCATCCGTATCTAATCTACATTTGTATTTGATCTACACTTGATTTGTTTGATCTATTTATGAGTAAAATTATATATTTTTCATCTCTATTTGTTTCTTGACTAATAATCTATTTGAAATGTACCATAAATATAGATGAAACAAACATACCCTTAAATAACAAATGAAGGAGGCTTTATTCCATTTTAATTATCTAAATTTATCACACTAATTAATTGCTCTGTCTTCTGAGAGCACGTCAATCATTGTGCAATCCCCAAAACCTTGATCCATGAATTTATTGAGTATATTCGTCATTCCATCAATTCTAACTCCAAAATTATGATTAAGCAAGCTACTTGAAACACCTTAATCTTTCCATTAATTCAAGCTCTTTAATCTCTCAATCAATTCTAATTTCGCTCAAATTAATTGAATCCAAATGAATCAACTTGGCCTCTCCCATTTTATACTCAGCTTTAAAAGATTTGTCATTATTACGGGGCCCTTAGTTTAATTTTCATGCAGTGATCGTGTGACAAAGACTCAGAAGACGTATCGATATTCTCCAAACCACCAAATGCTTTAGAAAAGAGCTCCATGATCTAGATCAAACAGGAACCCATCCATATGATTGTATTTCTCCATTTTAGTATCTCGAATTAAATAGCTCATGATTACATCATCACGACCTTAATCTTATATGACTAGTAACTTTCAAGTCACTGATATTTACGGGTGCAAGCAAGTCAAATCTTATTGGGTATCTAATCCTGGTGGACTCACCATTGACTTATTCGAGTTTTTGCCTATAGGGTTAGGGGAACTTTTAAAACCCTATAAAATTTAGTCCATGTTTCAAGTAAATTTTAATTAAAAAAAGACAAAGAGCAGGAATTATTTTTATTAAAAAAGTATTTTTGCTAGATAATTCTTTTCTTTTAATTATTATGATTTTCTAAATGAAAAGTGTATAAAAATATAGTAAACAAATATTTTAAAAAAAACCCCTAAAATTTCAACTCCATTCATATTTTTTCAAGTTTGGATAGGTATTAAGCTTTAAATATGCAATCCGTGGAGCTATAATATTTTTTTTTTTAATATCTATTTCTAAAAATTTTTTAGGAAAAAGAAAAAACCTTTAATTTCTGGTTGAGTGTTCAATATAAGATAAATGGGTCTAATATTAATAAAAAATTATGGAAAATAATTTTCAGACTCGATAATAAATTAGGAAAACATACATAAAAGTTAATTCAAGTATGAGAATTACACAAATGGACCAAAAATGCTAGCCACGGTGCGGTTGACGCAAAATCTAAAGTCGCAGTCCACGCCGCCATGTGAAATACTTAAAGCCATGTTTCAGTGCAATTGCTCACAAATTCATCGGCCCGCATCACATCTAATAGCCCATTTGATTGTTACTTGTCGAAGCAAATTGCAAGCCACGGTCCAATGAAACAGTAGCACATCACTTACTCACGCAGGCTAGATTGTCCAGCCCAACATTTACTTATCCATGCTTCATGCTCCATACCACAAAGTAGCAGCCCATGTTCAAACTGTAATGCAACAGTTACAAACTTGGATGTTCCTTATTATTTTGTGTTGCACTTTTAATTGCCATCAATTAACGTAATTTGTGAGGTTAATCATTATTTGATGAAGTAATCTCATATAAGCTATTATTTAATTATGTTATTAATTAATTGTTCCATTTTTTATAAAGTTAATTTCAAGATTTATAGAGTTGTTATGCAACTAATAACTTATTCATAATGGTTAATATCGCATTTGGTATCTGAATTTTTCTCAAATGCATAGTCAACTATTTGAATTTTGAAATGGTTAATTTAATACCCAATCAAAATTTTCGTGTTTATTAATACTAATTCTCTAACGTTGTTAGCTCTATTAGCACTCCTAGTGTTAAATAAAAGTGACAGGTATTAAAAAGACAATAAAATTTTAGACAATTAGACAATTAAATGAGCAGATTAACATATACATTGTTTAATTAAACAATCAAGCAAACAAATGAACTCTTAACAACTTTAATGTGTGTTAGTTCATCTAATTAATTGTAAAATTTTAAAATTTTTATTATCTATTTAACACATCTTACTTCTCAACAAACGGAGCTGACTTTGTTAGCTGAGATAGTATTAATAAATCTGAAAGCTTTGATTAGGTATTAAATTGACTATTTAAAAATTCAAACATTTAGTTATACATTTGAGGAAAGGGTAATAAATGTAACATTAACCTTATTTATAATATAAAATCTAAAAGATTTAAAAGGGAACCGATTATTTGTATCTAAAATAGATTTAGTTTAATCATGACATGGACGTATGCATATTAGATTTGAAGGAAATAGAACCCTTACGTATCTAATATAAACTCAAATAATTAATCTTAAGGTAAATGTTATAGTTTTTTTTTTTTTTTTTTTTTTGCCACTGGTAAATATTATAGTTAGTACCTAAACTTTACTCCTTTTCGTTATTAACTACTTGAAACTTAGAAATGCTAACTTGAAACTTGAACTCTGTCCATTTATATAATAACAACATGAATTTGCCATTTTTTCCATTGATTACCTAAATAAAGTTAATATAAATAGTATAAATTATCTTAAAACAATTGTAAGTTGGTAAATTGATACTTTTAATTTTTAGGTAGTTAATATAAAGAGGGGCAAAATATGAATATTAAATGAAATATCATAGATTTAATAAGCTAAATTAGGAAACTAATATAATACAACATAATGATATGGGTTAATTTGAATTTATTAAATAATAATAATTAGGTAACAAAAGTTAAAACTATAAGATATAATTTTATCCTAAATATCCAAATGAGCCTTATTTATCAAATTCAATAACTAAATTCTTATGATTCGATTTATATACCTAAATTCAATAATTTGATTTCTAGAAATTCCAAGACATTAAAATAAAGCTTTAATACCCGAAATCTGCACTTTTCTCTTATTTGTGCATGAAGGGGTAGAGTTGGAATCATTGAAAAGGTTCTGATACTTTTTACTTTAAGCAAAATACTTCAATTGCCTTCTCTTGTACTTAATCTTCCTATTTAGTCATCAAAGGGCACTTTAGGCAACCTAAACTAATTCCTACAAACGAATTAATATCCAAACTACCTTCATTCCCTCAACACATATGCCTAAATATCTAAGGGGATATGTGTCTTTAACCTCCCAAACAAATACTTAAATGTACGAAATTACATAGATAACTACATAAGCTCAAAATCTTCATTTGTCACTCATTTCTATCATTAAATTTCCCACTCTTCCTCACAAACAAGTGCCTCCACACCTACTCCCCCTCTTACTCTCAAATTCCTCTTAATTTCTTCAAATTCCAATAAAAAAACTCAAAAGTCAAGTTAAGCTTCAATCTCTCCTATTCAATTTAATTCAAACTCATATTATGTTCTCATCTAACTCAATATTGATTCTAATTAAAAAAACTCAAGATATCAAGCTAAATTAAAGATCAAGAACTTAATTAAAGTAGTAGTTGTGGACTTGGAATTTGAAGTTTCTACAACTAAAATGAGGAGGAGTGATTGGATTTCTTAATCAAGTTATTTTGAATTCTTACTTTAGTGAGTAGATCTAAATTGTTGAAGCTTAATATGTATTTTATCAAATGTTTGACACATGATTTACATGTTTGATGAATTAATCATAGATCTAAGTTTTGATTTGAATCTGAAGATTATATATATACATATATATATATATTAGATGTCAAAACATATATATGTATGTTAGTGTAAATTCAAATTTGATTTGATGATTAAAGTATAGATCATGTTCTTAGCTGTCTAATATGGATCACAGGCCTCTCAAGTCTAATCCAGCCTATTAGTTGCATGGGCCGACCCATGAAGCTCAAGCTTAACTGATGTCGATAAGGCTCATAACCTCACTAGGATGCTAGTCACTTTGGCTTAGAGTACCTACGGACTACTATATCTAGATGACGCCCAACCCAGTGTCACCCGACATGATCTCTCCACTTAGGGTCAGCACGTGCAAACGTGGATCAATGGTTTCACCCTACAACCATCATAACCATCACCATTGTCACACCCGCCCATGATACCACAATGCACTCAACTACTAGAGATTCGTCCACTATAACTATCTCCTCCCACTTCACAAGAAGGGTAATATCATCGGAATCTCTCATATCATCTCTCCCCACATCAATATGCTTATTGACGTAAGCATGGGAGTGGCCATGCTAAGCCCAATCCCAACGTGCCACTACCCATAATCTATTTTGCAAAACTACTATGATATGAATCCAATCTAGCAATTCCTCTCTAGTCTCTGCTGGAACTAGCGACACATGTTAAAGTTGATGAAATATCTTTTTAATTGAAATTGATATTGATTAATTTTATTATATATATATATATATATATATATCAATGTTGCAATTTAGTGTTCAAAGTTTTAAAAGTTCTCAATTTAGTCTCTTTGTATTTAAGAAAATCAACTTTTATTGACAAGAGTACTTTTTCTTACATTTGAACATGAGCAATTTGAGAAAAAAGGAAAAGACATCAATAAAAAAGGTGGTGATTGTCTATGAGTGGGAGAGGGAGTGGGAGGGAAGGGGAAGACTAAAAGGAGAGGTTAAGCTTTCAAGTAGGATTATTGTTATTATCATCATTTTTATTACAACAAAGAAAGTGCCTCAACTAAGTAGGGGTGTGCAAAAGAATAGAATGTTTAGGATAACCAAACTGAAACTGGAAAATTAATAAAAAAAATGGATAATCGGTCCATTAGTTCTGATTTAGGATTTACATTTTTAATTTTTCTAATTTTTTGTTACGGTTTTGGTTTATAGAATCAGAAACCTATGGTTTCGGTTAATCGATCCATATTTAGAAATATATATAATTTATAATATACTTATATAATTATTTTTAAAAAATCTATAATTACTAAATAGGTAGGCATTGAAACGTGAAACCCTATCTTCTTAGGGAATATAAGAAAGCGATGGAGCTCAAAAGAAACTGTTCAACTTTAAGTTATTATACTATTGCAATTCCAAACATGTGTCGATCAAAATAATCATGTTTTAATTTGACAATAGCTCTACTCTCGAAGACCTTTTCGTTATTGTAGTTTGATGATATTATCGATATGAATTATGTTGAAATGAATGGTTGAGATGAGAAAAAACAAAGGCACATATATTTGAAAATTAGAATGGTGGTGTTTGCTTGAAATTTTGTATTGAACTCAACTATTCAAGGTTAGTAAGAGCACAAGAGCAAAAGACTATTATGATGGTTATCTTGATGGCACGATATATATTGACAACTCTTTTACATGTCTTACATTTTTAATTTATATTTTTTAAAATAATTATAAAAAAACTCTAATTTTTTTATCGATATATTGAAAAATATGGTTAATTGTAAATTTTGCATAACTACTATGTTAAATAGTTAAAAACTGAAACTGAAAAACTCAACCCGAAAAAGAGTTAACCATTAAGGCAGTTAACCATTTATAATGGATTGATTTATGAATGAAATATTAAAAAATTGATCATTATGATTAAGTTTAAAAATTAGGCCACAAACTAGTTAACCGAACTGTAATCACTTCTACGACCAAGTAGGCCACCTTGCTTCTATAGGAAAAGGACTACGCAGAGACTGACTACGTTGACCGCAGCGTAGCTTAGCCGGTCAAAAACTAACATGTCTGATACCAGAATTGCTAAAGTCATGACGGACGCATTAAATTCCGATCTCATTCTGTTACATTTTATAAGAAAAATTTAGTCCATGGAATAATTAAGTGAAATTTTGGAATAATTAAATAAAATTTTGTATACTAATCCGTTAATTCAATAACTTTTGTCGAATCGATTAAGGATGAAAAGTTTCAGAATGAAATCGATAAAGTTGAAATTATGGTGAAATATAGGAAAATTATGGTCCACTTTTTTTTAACATGTCTTATATAATTATTGGGCAATTGAGGATTATTCCAACTATGATCATATCCTTATATCTTTTCATATTAAATTTTTATACTTAATGTAATACTAATATTTCTCTAAAACATATTATATGTAACAAGAAATAATATATATATATATATTTCTAATTATTTAATATGTAACTTTTGCTCTAAGAGTTTAGATATAGTATTTTTAATATAAATAAAAAACAATTTAATTACGATTTATAATGACCATTCACGAAATAATAATCCTTATATGTAAATTTTTAAACTATATATATATATACATATTTAGGGGGAAAAAAAAAGAAATTTTCTGCAAGAATTATCAATACAATAGAAATTAGAGATATAATAGAAAACTGTTGTTTTAGTAGAAGAATTTTAGGCTAGTGGAGTTTAACATGGTACATTAGCATTGTAGTATATAAAATTCTCCGAACTCTGAGGAAAGCCCATTCACTTTAAGGCAATAGGCCGTTTCTATTCATTCATTGGTGAACACACAAACCACATCACAAACATGATACATCAACATAAATAAACTCTTTTTTTTTTTCCTTTTTTTTTTTAGGCGTTAAAGGAGAAGGATACTCTGTTTGCATGGGACTTCGCGAACCTTCTACTTCACCTACGCGATTTTGACTTTTCTCAATCCTACGTTCTATCCTTTCTTTTCTCAATCCCACGTTCCATCTCGACAAAGATGGAAAAACAGCAAGAAGGGGGGATTCTTGCAAACTAAGTTTTCATTCTTGCAAACCAAGTGATGGATCATACTGCATGTATATGTTTCTAACTCTACACAATAAATTTATGGTATATATTGGAAATTCAAATACTTTGAGGCTTTATTTGAAATGATAAAATTATCTAGTAAAAAAGAATTGTGGAGGAAAGAATACGGAGAAAAGGCATTATGGAAGGATTTGAATCCTTCCATATAATTTTACTTTTTCCCTAAAAGTTATTCTCTTTTAATCTTTATAATTATCTATGTTATATTAAATATAAGGGCACATTTATAATCATGCCTATGATCAAATTTTAAATGTTATAGCTCCAAACTCCCTATTTCTCTTTTCTCCATACAAAAACAATTTCCATGCCTCTTTAAAACAAGAGCTGTCTTTCTTTCTTTTCCATCTAAGATTCAAAAAACTTAAAGGTATTGTTCTCTTTTTCTTGTTACTACAACAAAGTTACTCAAATAAAATGCATATAATGAGTTGCTCATATCCAAGCAGAGAATTATTAAAAAAGATGAATGCTCAGATACTAGTAGCTAAGGCAAATTTTTATAAGTATTTTTTCTATTTTTTTTTTATTGCATGCTCAATATATACACTAATACAATACATGTAATAACAATGATAACCAACTACCCCCGAGAATATTCTATCAAATGGTGGCATGTGATATTAATGTTAGCTCATCCAAATTAGTTACATAGTATCTTACTTAATTTGAAAATATGAATATCCTTAATGGATTTCTTTCCTACTAGTGAGCAAGTTCACAGCTTCATGAGCGTGCTAATGGGCCTATTGGTCCACTGTTGTCTTGACAATTTAGCCCAACTTCACTGCCCATTTTAATCTCACGGCCCAGCCCAATATCATCCCTAACATAACATAAATCCAACTCTAACTCAGAACTATGCAATACTGTACTTACGTCTCCATTGGAACACATGGCTTTAGATTTAAGTTTTCCTTTTCTCTTTAGCATCACAAATCTCTAACATCACAAAACTTAATTCAATCCCACCTTCATTTGAAACCCTTGACCACAAGAGGTGATTAGGAAATTGAAGACACAAATCCTTATAATACTCCTATGAAGCATCTGCTGGAGATCGGCCTTTCCAAGAGATAAGTACCATCACCTTAGTTGTGTTCCCTTCTTTCACCATTTTATGCTCTAATACAGTCTTCGGATCTAACTTCTCTTCTTTTATTGTTGCAGGTAATGAAAAAGAGAGATATGGTCATGGTCCATGGTACTTCTTCAATTGCGAAACGTGGAATGTAGGGTGTACTACTACATCTGCTAGAAGCTCGAGATAGTAAGCTACTTGACTGATTCTTTCTAAAATTTTGAAGGGATCATAGTACCTTGCTGCTAACTTCTGGACCCTAGTAGATTTGAGAAAGCACTGTTTGTAGGGTTAAAGTTTCAATAAGACTAGATCTCCTACTTTGAACACTTGGTCGGTTCGTTTCTTATATGTAACTTGTTTCATTCTTTACTATGCTCGCTTCAAATGAAAGAGTAACGTCCTAATTGCTTCTTCCCTATCCTTCTATAGAGTATCAATAGCTTCAACCTTTGAATCTCCTGGGATGTATGGTAGATGTATAGGGGGTGGGTACCCATAGAGTGCTTGAAAAGGTATAAGTTTAGCTCTAGAGTGATAAGTTGTGTTGTACCACCATTCTGCTAAGGATAAGTACTGACTCCACTTCCTATCATAAACCTTAGATACATTTCAAGGCACTTGTTGACCACCTCTGTTTAGCCATTGGCTTGGGGATGGTAGGCTGTGGAAATGTTGACCTCCACTCCTTATACCTTAAGAAATTCTTTCCAAAATGAACTTGAAAAAGTCGAATCCCTATCACTAGTTTTAGTTTCAAGAAGCCCATGTAATTTGTAAACATAATCCAAGTAAGTTTATGCTACATGTACAATTGTAAAAGGATGTGTTGGTGTCATGAAGTGACTATATTTAGTCAATCTATCAACCATAACCATAATTACATCCTTGCCATAAGAATTTGGTAAACCCTTAAAAAAGTAAAGGCTAATCTCTTGCCTTAAAGGATGAAGCAGCCTAAGTGTGACTACATTTTCATATTTATAACTTTGGCAAGTATCACAATGGCGAACAAAATTTGTAAGCTCATGCTCCATCTTATGCCAATAGAAAATGGCTGAAAGATGCTTGTAAGTGGCTTGGCAGCCCGAATGGGCTCTTAAAGGTCCTCCATGATATAAGTTCGGTAGCTTTTGTTTGAGGGTGGGATCAGGCCCACCTACTAGCTTCCCTTTTCGCCTTAGTAAACCCTTGTACAAATGTAAAATATCCAGCTAGTTTCCCTAGTTGCAACAATTCTAGATGTGGACTATATCTACATGTTAAAGCCCCATCTACTCTTAATTTCATCCAATAATCTTGGGATATTGGTTTGAACAATAAGTTCATTGAGTTGTACCTCACCTATTTTAGAAAGAGCATCAACTGCCAAATTGTTTTGGCCACTTTTATATTCAATTTCATAGTTTGAGCCTAATAAGTTTATCAACCATTTTTGTTAAGTAGGCGTAACTAGTCTTTGCTTAATTAAATACTTGAGGCTTTGATGATCCGTCCTAATGACGAAGTGTCTTCCCATCAAATAATGCCGCCATTTATCACCAGCATAAACCAATGCCAACGACTCTTTCTCATAAACTGAGAGCCCATGATCTTTATGAGCTAAAGATTTGTTAATAAAAGCAATCTGGTGGCAATCTTGCATCAAAGCAGCCCCTATTCTATCCTAACTTGCATCAATTTCAAGTACATAAGTTTTTAATAATCCAGTAAGCTTAGTACCAGAGATTGCATTAATGCCTCCTTCAATCACTCAAAAGCTTCTTGTGCTTTGGGCCCCCAACTCAATTGATCTTTCTTAAGTAAGAAAGTGAGGTGTTGAGCAATGGCTTCAGACCCGTCAATAAACCTTTTATAATAACGACCTAAACCCAGGAATCCCCTTAGTTGTCATTGATTTGTAGGAGTACACCACTTATTAATAGCTTCTACCTTCTTTGTATACGCCATTACTCCATCCTTAGTGATAATATGGCCCAAAATAATCAATTTGAGTAACTCTAAACACACATTTCTCCTTTTTAGACACAATTGTTCTTTCTTAAGAACTTCAAACACCATTCTTAGATGCTTCACATGTTGATCCATACTAGAGCTATAAACTAGTATATCATAAAAGCAGACTAATACAAATCTCCTCAAATACAATATGAAAACCTCATTCATAAGCCTTTGGAAAGTTGATGGAGCATTAATTAAGTGGAATGGCAAGATTAGGAACTCATAGTGTCCCTCATGTGTTCCAAAAGCTGTCTTGTACACATCCTTAGAATGCATCAAGACTAGATGATAACCTAAACTCAAGTCTAATTTGCTGAAATATTTAGCTCCATAAAGTTCATCAAACCAATCCTTTATAATAGGAATAAGAAACTGATCCTCGATGGTTTGTTTGTTGAGCTCTCAATAATCAACTTACTTGTACCACACATGATCTTTCTTCTCACCACAAGTGAAGTAAAGGAGTTGTAGCTATGCCTAATTATGCCACTTTTTAACATTTCTTTTATCATCTCTTCTAACACAAATTTTTGTATTGAGGCACAGTGATATGGTCTAAGATTCATCAAATTTGAGTGTTCCTTTAAAGGAATCCAATGGTTACACTTCCTATTAGGAGGTAGTGTATCAGGCTTTTTGAAAAACTTGTGATATTCATCCAAAAGATTAATGATTTTTGAATGTAGACCTGTGTTCTTTTCTGTCTTCTCTAATTCTATACATACAACCATTTAACATGAGGATTGGAAGTTCTCAACATGTTGGACGATGAGCTACTAGTAATGGCTTTGAGTTATTCCTATTCACCCCATGATATACTACCTCCCTTGCCACATGAACTCCATAATAAGACATTGAAAATTCCAACTGATAGTGCCTACTTTGATTAACCAAGAAATACCTAAAATTAAACCATAAGTGTTCAAGGGAAACGTATAAAAATCAACACTAAATTCAAAGCCTTGCATCTACTAATGCAAATTATGGACACTAAAGGTACTATGTAGCTTAGGGCCATCGGCTAGAACCACTGCTAATGGTTCTACTCCCTTCATTACACAACATAATCCCTTAGCTAGTCTCTCATATATGGAATTAGACGAGCTACATATATTGCTTGAACATGTTTTCTACGCTCGTTTTAGGTTTATCAGACAAGTATAAATATGTGTTTTTAATAAAAAAAAATCAATTTAAATGTGAAAGCCACTAGCAAGTGTACCGATTGTGCAAGTATAGATAAATGAGAGTATTCAAGGTTGTGATCCATAGGGAGCTTATGACTAATTACTAGATTATAATAATTTTACTTTAAGCTAGGCAATCGATATGGGGTTTTGATATTTCTAAATTAATTAAACTAGTTCTAACAATATTATCACTATAAGTTATGACTAATCTAACACTAAAATTATATTAATACTAAAATTACTTTTAGAAACTCCTTTAGTAAATAAGTATGGGATTATGTAATGGTTTGGCTAGGATTTTCATTTATTGCATTGTAGTTATAATTGGGTTTGTTTATTTGGATTTTCACTAAACTAACAAGGATTTGCTTGTCTCTCGAGTTGCAAGTATCTAATTATAACATGGATATCACTCTCAAGCAATCCATTTATAATCATCAATTAAATAAGATACTTTTCTCACAAGCCATGATATTTTAATTGAATTTGTGGTTCAAGCACATGCTTGTGTCAATAAACCACAATTTCAATCGCATTAAGAACTTAGGTTGTAAGACTTAAGCCAAAATTGCACATTTCTGTGTTGATTTCAAAATTGTATTTTCTATTTCAATCTAGTTTTTGAATCCCTCTTGAGTATCTTAAGCTTTGATTCATAAGAAATTCATAGACAAATTTTTACTTTGTGAACATTGAGATAGAAGTAATCAAAGTTCCCAATTAACAAAACCCATTATAAAATACAAATTAACCACTTAGGAAATCCATAAACTCGTCACATAATCCCACTAAATAAATTTAGCTCATACTAAAAGACATACTTTCATTCAAGATAATAACATAAGCATAATTCATAATAATAGATAATGGAGGGAGTACACTTGCAATATTAGAAGTGTCTTCCTAATGATTTTGGATCTACTCCATTGTGAATGTTCGTAATGAACAGTGCTAGGAGATGAGGTAAGGTGAGGTCAAGGTTAGGGAATGTGGTGAGGTGAATGAATGGAAATGTGGGTGAAAAACGGACAATGGAGTGAAGATAGAATCAAATGGAATAATGAATGATGGAATGGTGGTAGTGTGTAGTGGAGTGTTTTGTGAAAGACTAGACAAAGGAAAGTGAAGATGAAAATGGTTTGTGTGTGTGTGTGCAGGTCTGTAATTGCTGGGTTGGTAAGTGGAGGTATAGTGATGTGAAGGTTGATTGGATTTGATGGTTGTGGTGTGAATGGTATATGAGGTGCTTAATTATAATGTATGGTGAAGTTAGTGGAGTGGATCACTAAAAATAGTAAAAGTACAAAACAAAATCAAAGTGTTAAATTATTTACAAAAATGGGTTCCAACAAGTCAGCCCCAAAATCTCAAATAAAGAAAATAAGATTAGTCTAAGTTGCTCAAGTATTGGTCGGATGTGGCTAGTTGGTGCTTTGAGCTCATTCTACAATCCATGAACTCAGCTTTGTCTTTGTGCATATTGATGCTCCAATTATGAGTTGCTTGACAAAGTAATCAAGCTCATCCACAAAGCTGGGATCTTCTATGACGACTATTGCAGCTTAGATGGTCTCCAGATGGACGCTTGATAGTTTAATTTGTCACGTTCGATTTTGGCTCCCTGTACATGTTTGGAACTCGACATGTAAGAAGATTGGCTGTTATATCTTAGTCCAATTCGGGTTGGTTTATTCTTGCTTGTGCCATGTATGCTCGGGGCTTAGTCAAATCAGGTCAGTGTTGTGTCCATTTCAACTAGTAGTTGTTTGGTCATCTGTCAAGGATGTTATCGGTGTTAACCAGTAGCTTAGGTTGCTTTGTGCTGGCATTGAAGAGTTCGACTAGGATGCCTGTAGTTCGGATTAACATAGCTGCATGGTCGGTATGAGTAGCAGGTCAACATGTCTTTAGTAGCTTGGCTCGATATGATAGAGACATGATATAGACTAGTCGGTAGCTCTGCTCAGATTTGATCAGGGTGGCTTGGTCACCTATTGTTCATGGAGCATTCAGTTGCTACCTGTGGCATTCGGATCATGTGCTTGGAATTTGCAGGATATATGATGTCCACAATGTAGTAATTTATTGTCGAAAATTGAGCCAGATTGGTGATTTTCAAGTTCAGCTCGGGTTTGATGCTACATCAAGTGTCAGTAGTGTTTAGTAGCTCAGTCCTTAGATGGAGTGGATCAGAGATGTGCTGCTACAAGTGATGAGTCAACTTTTGCTGGGAAGTGTCCTCGCTACTGCTATCTAGTGCTACTGTAACTTTTCTAGTGGATTGGGACAAATCAGTTCTATACAGCATGGTTGTTTGCGCGCTCCAATGGACAAAATTTGGCTCGATGCTCACATTTGATTGTTGTCATAAGAATTCACCAACTTTAACTTAGCAATGGCAGCTTGGCTAATCTTCATGAAAGTAGCTAGTTTTGTATTCCTTAACAGCTGTGGAAATGTTCATTTTTCTTGTGATAGTTGCTCGACTTGTTGGATTTCTCAATTTTTGAGCTCAATTCTACTCGGTACATGCGTGATATGATCTTAAGCTTGCTATGGCTCTGTTGCTGTGCTTAGGGGCTATCAGTGTTGTTACCCATGTTTAAAATGAGCCACTTGGAGCTACAGCTGCTGTTACTTGGATTTCCTATTTGAATAGAGATCAGATCCTATAGAAAATTGGGAGTAACTCTGTCAATTCATTTCACAACAATTAGAATTCAGATCACTCAAAAGTTACAATTTAATCTAAAATCATTTATCTTAGAACTAGTCTTCCTCAAAAGAAAAACTTGCACAGAATGCAAACCATGTATTCTAACTTATTGCTCTTGAAGTGATAGCCCAATTATCTAACTAAGTACCAGAAGCTGTCAAAACCATATGCTTTCTCATGAAAAACTAGCGCGTTGATACATCTTTTCCACTTTTTGTGCAATTGAATCTGAAATGAATATTTGTTAATTTTTCAATTGATAATGCATTAAAAGCATAATGAAATGTTAATAATTATATGAATTAAGCAAGATAAATGTGTGATTCACATATTTATCATGCATCAATCAAGTAATTCAGCATCCTCTTCTTATGCTTCCCATGCAATGTTCATTCCTTCCTAGATCTTTCTCCAAGGCGTTTGAGCTGAGCTGAGATAAATTAGCCTCTAATGCCTCAACAACTGGTTCAACTATTTCGTCTTCCAATACATCTCCTTCATTATCTATTACTAGCATATTCAAGTGTTTAATTTTCCAACAATGACCTGGATCAAATAGCTCATCACACCATAAACATTGTTTTTTTTTTTTTCTTTTTTCTTCCAACTCTTCTAGTGTAAGGTGTCTGATACTCCTAGGATGTTGGTAGTAGGTGGTTTTGGCTGAGGTGTTTGGTGTAGGCTGTAGAGTGGTTTGTTTTGGCTTAGTGACCATGTTTGGGGAAGGTGTTTGGTTAATCTACTTAGTGTTGGTAGAAGAGGTAAAATAGGTATAAGTGTTTGTGGCCTTGGCGATTTTGAGGTTGGTTTTGGATGAAATTAGAGTGGTTTCTTGAAGTTTGGATAGTGTATAGGCTTAGGTCAAGGTTTTAGGCTGGAGCATCTTAATTGAGTATTGAATTTATGATTTCAAACCACTTGAAAAATAGCTTGCAAGGTGAGTTTCAAGGAGTTGTACTTAAGTAGATAGATGTACAAATTCATCTATAAAATCTTGCAAAGGTCCAGTTTGTTGCAATTCCTTCAAATCTGGCATTAGGTCTTCGTATCCTCTATCATTTAAGCACACATTAAGCACTTTTGTTAGTTCTTCCTATGTCATAGGGTGGTTGTTACTGCACATTTTAAGTTATGCATTGTACCATTCATAGGGTTTTAGCTTCTAAATACATAGTAGCTAATTTAACCTTAATAGGTAAGTTTCATTCATGGTACTTAAACTTTTTCATTTGTAATGGAATTTTACCTAAAGAAAATTTTGTATCAAGAAAGTATCTAAACTTTTTAAAGTTTTACTTAAAATATCTTTGGATGGATTACGTCTATTTTTCTATTAAAAAGATGACGTAACAAGCAAACCTGATTAAACCTTATTAATATACTTGAATTTTTTAGTTTGTAACTGTTTAGTACCCTAAGATACCCCAAAATATATTGTACCATGATAGTATCGGAATTTTTAGCATGCATGGTACCTTTGGCTGAAATTAAGCTATTTCACAAGTGACTTACTGATGAAGAATCGAAACTTGATAAAAAAAAAAAAAAGAATGATATCTCTTTACCTTAGTCAGTATCTTTCCTTTTTTTTTTCACTTTTTGTGATGTAGAACCAAAAATTTATTTATTTTTTAATTATCAAATCCATCCAATTTGGGTAAGTTTGGTTATTAGAGTTTTTTTTTTTTAATTTTCTTTAGACATTGTAATGCTATCTAATAATCACAACCTAAAAACTAAAAGAAAAAATAATAAAGAAGAAGAAGAAGTAAAAGGCAGAAGGCAGGGTGAGAGAGAAAGGTAGAGGAGAGAGTGTAAAAAATATTAAAAAATTACAAACAAGGATAGAGAGATATTTTTTAATCAAGTTTTAGTTCCACATCAACAAGTCATTTGAGAAATAGCAGCATTTCGGCTAAGGTACCATGCAAAAATTTGAAAGAAGCTCAGGTTTCATCATGGTATAATTTTTTTTTAAAGACTAAACTGTTACAAACAAAAAAAATTAGATATTGTAAATGAAACTTACTCTATCAACTAGGATAGAAAAATAATTTTTTATTTGTGTTTGCTTGCCACATTAGCATTTTAATGGAAAAATGGATGGATTTTGTCTAGAGGTACTTTAGGTGAAACTTTTAAAAAGTTTAGGTACTGTTTTAGTACAAAATTTTCTTTAAGTGTAATTCCATTACAAATGAAAAAGTTCAGGTACTGTGAATGAAACTTACTTTCCTAAAATGCTCTAGTGTTTCATTAATAGCAAAGAGTTGTTCTGCCCTTCACACCCAATTCTTAAAATTTTCCCATTGAACATAGGAAATTCAATCTTAGTGCTTCGAGTTGGAAACTGATAACCAATAGAGTGCTCACTTAATACCCCTGATTGCACTACTGATGGTGATGCATCATTAACACTAACTAGAGATAGCATAGGTGCCTTAGTAGTTCTCGATTTCTTACTCATTTGTTGTTTAAGCTAATTGATTGCCTAATTTTGATTCTCCAGTATACTTTGTTGTTTTCGTAGGGTCTCAAAGATCATCTTGACCCAAATTTTATGGAGTTCACCTTGTTCTTTAAGAACTGCCCTCAAGGCCTCCATTCTTTTGAAATCTCACGTTTACATTGTCATAAATGCTTTGATACCAAATGCACTAAGGTTACTCAAATAAAATGAATATAATGAGTTGCTTGGATTCAAGCAAAGAATTATGTATGAAGATGAATGCTCAAATACAAGTAGCTGGGTTAAAGTTCTTGTATTTGTATTTTTTTTCCTAGATTTTTTGTATTACACACTCAATATATATACTAGTGTAATAAATGTAATAACAATGATAACTGCCCCTAGAGAATATTCTATCAGATGATGGCATGTGATATTAATGCTAACTCACCCAAATTAGTTACACAATATCTTACTTAATTTGAAAATATAAATATCCTTAAGGGATTTATTTCCTACTAGTGAGCAGGTTCACAGCTTCATGAGTGTGCTAATGGGCCTATTGGCCCAGTGTTGTCTTGACAATTTAGCCTAACTTTACCATCCATTTTAATCTTGCGGCCTAGCCCAAGATCATCCCCAACATAACACAAATCTGACTGCAACTCGGAAGTACTCAACACTTTACTTCCATCTCCACTTATACACTTAGCTTCAGATCTAGGGTTTCCTTTTCTCTCTAACATCACAAACCCTAGATCAGTTCTTTTTAATCTAACTTTTACTGGTTGCTTTGTTTATCTACTTAATTTTTTTTTCTATTGGGGAAATTTTTTTATTAATTAGGGTTTTTACATAAGAACAAGAAAGGATGAAACTTTAAAAAAATTGTAATAAGTGATTCTTTTTATATAACGGGTGAATTTCAACTTCTCTATTATTTATTGTATATGTTACGTTACAAAAATTGGAATTTTACAAACCAAATATTTGGAAAAGATAGAGCAATTTTTGTAACTTGTATTAGATTTTGAATACTTGTAACAAATGCAACGAAAACCAAAGCTATTGTTTTTCTGCCTTACTAAAAGTCGAGACAAGGATTTTGTTTTTCACTTCATCTACATTTAACAATGCAAGGGCTATTTATAAGTATTATTACCACTATTATTATTTCTTCTTTTCCTTGAATACTTCGAGTCTGTGACAACGTGGCGCAAAAATTTAATTTCTACATCTACCAATGTTTTTGAAATTTAAATTAACTTGTTAAAATCCTACACAATGTGCAGCTTTTTTTTTTTTATTTTAAGAATGTTTATAACTATATAATATATATTGTAATGTATATGGTTATTTAGGGATATATAAAACATTGTAATATTTAAAAAAAGTTATTATTTTTTGAGTTACTGAAATATAACATTATATACCAAGAATTCATTGTGTGCATTTAGTTGCACAAAAAGCGCATCGTTTCTATAAATAGTATTTTATATATGATTATTTTTTTAAGTAATAAAAAAAACAAATATTTTAAGTAATGAACAATATCGTTAATGAAAATATATGAATAATAAAAAAATTTGAAGAAAAATATAAAAAGGCTTAAAATTTAGGAATAGTTACAGAATTGTATTAAAGTTATTAGCATTAATATGGTGTTTTTCTTTCCAATTTATGGAAAAAATAAAGTGGTATGAAAAGATAATATCAAAGAGGTAGCATATTAAAAAAAGAGAAAAATCTTGGTGGCTTTTCATCAAATGTTAATATGAAGAGCATGATAGCAAAATACTTTCAAAATTATAGAATTATATAATAGATAATAGATTGTTATAATAAATTATACATTATTACATAATATATAGTCCAGATGGTTATTTATTGATTTTATTTTTCATTTTGTTTGATAAGTTGTATGTATTGAAAGTTGAGAGTAAAGAGGTGCACTTTTTCATGAAACATGGTAGGAAAAAAATTTAATACTGAAAATATATCAATTTGTACCAACACAAAAAGGCAATATTAAAATGTTAAGATATGAAGAGGTATCTACGAAGAGATACAAAAAGGGAAAGATATTGATATGAAAATGTAATATTTTGCAAATCGTAACAATTTTAAAAAATGATATCAAACATAGTTTGACAAAAAGGTAATATTGAAAATGTATCAATTGGTACAAAAAAAAAAAAAGGTAATATTATAATTGTACGATATGAAAAGTATCAACAAAGAGATACAAAAGCGGAAAGGATTGAATGCTTGAACTGGAATTATTCTGCTGTGAAGCATCCATATGAGATATTCGTATAAGTATAAAAAGGGAAACTAGGAGAGAGCTTATTTAGGTCTGTTTAATGTTCTATGCCAAGTGAAAAATATCGGATAAGATATATATAGAGAAAGGGAGAGGGAGGGAACAGGAGATGTTACATTATAAGATCGTGGATAAAATGATATTTGTACATTATAACATTATAATAGTTTGGATCTCAAATGTCAAAACGAACGGGACGCCACCGTTCCATTAAACCCATTAAGAAAAGGGGACGAAATGGACATGCCATGCCCCACTCTTTTAATTCTCTTTTTATTCTGCCTAGTTTTGTTGTAT
>JAMXBD010004475.1:0-60631 GCA_024138025.1 Combretum micranthum
TAACTTCAATCAGTGTTACCTTATGGGACCTTAGTCACAAAGTTGAGAAGTGTCCTAAAAAGATGACCACCGCATGCTTCCTTGGCTCAAAAACGGGACATTTGGCTAAAACATGCCCTGAACAGGATAACCTGTATGTTGCTTCACTAGATCCACCAAGAAGAAGAGGAAAACATATAATAGTGTAGACACCCAAATTTTGCCCAACTTAAAGGCTTTAATTTGTAATTAGAATTAGTATTGTATCAAGCTCACAAAAAATGAAAAAATCACAAAAATCAAGAAAAAGCCAAAAAAGTCAAGAAAAAAGCAAAAATTCAAAAAAAAAAGAATTGGAAAAAAAAAGAGAGAAAAAATGAGAGGAAAAATAGAAATTATTATTTGAGCTTGATATATACAAAATTCTAGTTATAAGTTGTTTTAAAGTTAATTAAACAAATTTCAAAAATTATTTGTTTAATTAAACTCATCATTTGATGAAGTTGGCTAAGTGATCGAGACACAGGCCAAATGGCTTGTTGGTTATACACATTGATCCAAACACACCCAAGCTCAAGGACCCAGGTTCAAATCCTAGCAGAGGCAATTTTTTGCCTTTTTATCATCATATTTTTTTGCCTTTTCATCTTCCTCAAAGTGACTTTTCGGCTTACTTTACATCATTTTTAACACAAAACACCATTAATTGTTGAAATTGATGATGCCATTGCAAAGTAGACATGGAATATGAAAGATCAGTACACAATTCATGTGTAAAAGCAACCCAAAAGTCACAAAATTCATGTAAACCCCGGTTTTCTTAGTAACCGAGTAAACTCTGTAAGTTGGAAATCAAAACCCTAAATAGGATTAGTACAAGCAACCTAGGAACCCTAATTCCAGCTTTTCTTCGATTTCTATATAAAAGAACCTCTATAAGATAAATTAATGTGGATTATTGTTTTATAGTATATTTCAAACCAAACAAAATTTTGATTTCGAAAAATTTTCTATTCCTGGCTTTCCCGAGCTTCATTACGGAAAAGCGAGCCTCGGAACTAGGAACTCAAAAAAATATTCTGGAATATTTTTAGAACCGGAATTTTATAAGGATTTCAAAAATATATATTTTATAATTTTTCGGGTTATAAAATTTACAGTTATAGCATTTTCCCGTATTTTCGTTACTACCGGTAAAGTAGATGTCTTATCTACTATTTATTACTATTCACAAGTACAACCTACTACACACACCCATACCCTAGTCTTACATCCTTACAACCACTCAATTATATTTTCTTTTCTAAGAAATTTTGTCTCTTAACAAATTATTACATTTAATACATTTTATTATACAAATTTCAATTTCAAATAAAGTCAAAACACTTCCTCTCTCTCACTCAATAGTGGCCGGTGCAACACCCCTCAATTTTTCTCCCATTTGTTTTATTTTATCTCTTTTTATTACTTAAAACAAACCCTAATTTCATCTAATATATATAGCCTTTTATTTTCTCTCTCTTCTATTTTGTTTCATTTGTTTCAAAAAGCTCTCAAATCCTCTCCTCTTCCTCCCTCTTTGCCATGACACACTACAACACACACACACACACATGCTTCATTTTCTTCTCCACTTCTCATCTATTTCAAGCTTTAGGTGATGATTCCTAAGCCTTACTACCATTTAATCTTGTAATGGCAAGATTATTCATAACTATTTTCACTCAAAGTCCCCATGAGCACTTGCTAGGGACAAGAAAATGCTACTACATGAATATCAAGCCATCACAAGAGTGGATCTTTTGTTTGATTAAGTTTTTGTTGTGATATCTTCATGATCATGTATGTAGAAGTGGAGTAAAGTTGAGATTTAGCATAAAATTTCATGTTCATGCTTTTAAACTTCATATCATGCATCATAAGTAGTAGATCTAGCTTTTAGATTGTTATACCATGCTTGACATTTATGATCTTATGAATGATTTATGTTTTCATGCATTCATACTCATGAAGGCTTTGTTCTAGATATATAGATGTGGTATTTGGTAGATCTTTAGGTGAATAAAGCAAGGAACTTGTAAAGAACAAGTTTTTGTTTGAAATATTCAAAGACAAATTCTTATGGTTTCAAAGGCTTATTATGAAAACCTTTTTATCAACTTTAAAACTCATGTTTTATGTGAAAAATGAATGATATAGGTAATAGGTACCATTAAGTAGTGATTTTTATAAGTTAAAATGAGTTTTGGTGAGACTAATGTATAAAACAAGAAGTGGAATTTAGATGGAAAAATTTTGAGTTAGTAGTCAACATATGAAATTCGTAATTTTGAATGTAGCCCATAAGAACACCTATCATCTAAGCTCAAAATAGAAGTTTTATGTACAAAATGGAGTCCTTAAGTAATAGGTATCTTAAAGTCTTAATTTTTATGCATTAAACAAGTTTTTCCCAAAAGAATCATTCAAAATTTAATTTCAAGAAATTCAGATATTTGGATGAATCCTATTTGAAAACATATTTGTAAAATATAAAATGCAAATTTTATGTGGAAATGAAGGCTTGGGTAATAGGTATAATGAAGACTCAATTTAGATAAGGACAAATTGATTTTCTTAAGGAAATAACTTCAAAACAAATAAGATAGTCTAAGTTAGGAAACTAGTTTTCTTGGAAGTGTATAATCATGGAGTTATACAAGTAGGAAGTTTCTTAATTTTCCTTTTTGTAAATAATGTCAAAGGCATGCATGCATCAAGTTCATATCATATCATTCATGATAGGAAATCATCAATATTGCATGTGTAGCTAAAACTATATGCTAGAAACATCACAAACAATCATAAAGCTATTTTTTTCGGAGTTGAAGTTTTCGAACGACCAGAACTGATTCCTCTGTTTTGTGACCTAAATATTTTTGAAACTTGAAAATAATATTAGGAATAGATAGATCTTTTGAAGTAGATAGAAATCGATATTATATGCTTAATTCCGAGTTAAAATGAGTTAGATATGGTCATTTAATGTTAGGACTTTATCTTATGCGAGAATTGACGAACTTAGTAGCTAGAATTGTTAAGTTATTAGAACCTTATAAGAAATACTCATTTCGAGTATTCCTTGTACTTAGGTGAATTGGAGGACGGATTTCCACTCCCCGAGGACTACTACGACTAGTGGATTTCTCTTCATGGCTGAGTGACTTCATTTCTTGAATAGTTGTGCTCATGTTTGTGCTTGTAATTGTAGTGGCATTAGAATTAAGGAAAGATAAAATTATGATGATTTGTGATCTAATTTTTTGTTGAATGAATGATAAGTATATCGAGACAAGACTTGTTGATAAATCATTGTATGAGCTAGCATAGACTTGGATTGTCTGAAATTCTCTATGATCGCACTTAATCTGCCTAACTAATATGACATGATCATATGAATAAACTGTACATGCATATCACGTAGTGAGTCACATTGCATGAGTTATTATACCTTTGTGGGAAGAAGGCATAGTAATTTGGGCAACAAGGGGTGGTAAACTCGGTTGTTGGCAGATAGGCGGAATTAAAATGTGCGTGGGTGGGCACCTGTATCAATCATAATAAGAAGTGAGAAGTATTTAAATGATGGTCGTATGGGCCTGAAACCCCTAACCCCGAATGGAGGGCGTAAATCCATTCAACATAAGATTTCCGGATGGTCTTATGTATTGTATGCTCATATGCTTATGCATTCATATGATTGCTAATGACTTGTCTGATATATACTATTGTTGAGTATTGAATATTTGGAAATTGAATCTCACTAAGCCTGTAGCTTACACCCCGATAGTTTTGTTGTGGTGTTCTTATTTTTGGTTGTTTCGAGAGAACATATTTCACAGGGTTATCTTTTGGATGAAGGACCTTTTGAAGAAGTTGGGACCTAGCTAGAGGCGTGACTTCTAGAAAAATCTCTTTAACATAAACCCTAATGATTGTAATATGGTTTAGACCGGATAGACTTCCATCATTATTTTGATGGGGGTATCCCTTGACTTTTGTAAAGACTTAATTTATTTATTTTGTTGTGATTTCTATTCTTAATGCTAATGTATGCCTTCTTTAGACTATTCGATTCAAAGTGTGATCCTAAAAGTTGTGTAAGTACACCTTATAACCAATATGTAAACTTATGGGATGACTAAGGTTGTCATACTTAAGTTTAATATCGAGTGTGGTGGACTGTCGCGTTTTGGGTACCCTTTGGGGCGTGACAATTCGTGCCGGAAAAATTGAAAAAAAAAATGCAATTTATGAAGCTTCAATTGTCCATTAATGGTGATTTACAAGAATTGATGAAGTTGGACGATTCATCTACCCAAATTGGATGATCTGATGAAGAATATGAAAGATCAATCATCAATTCATCGGTTTAAAACGAATTATTAGATTAAATTTGTGCAAATGAAGGGCAAAAATTGATTGGTTTCTGAAGCAATACGAAACGTCAAATTGAGCTTCCAATCTATAAATAGAGGATACTAGGATCAAAAGGCACAAGTCAATTAGATGAAACACTCACTGAATCAAATAGAATCGAAAGCTTTCGCAAATTTCAGAATTTAAACGAAATTGTCAAATTTGAGGTTGATAAGCTGAAATTAATCAAATTAAAGTGTTTGGAAAGCTTTAATTGAGTGTGTGTGAGGTCTTTATCGATTTAGAATTGATCGAATTAGCTAAAGGAAAGCTCTGTAAATTTTCCTTCCATCGCCGCCGTACACCACCGTTGGAAACCACCACTTCTGGTAGTTCTGGGTGGAAGCCACCACCGCTAGGAGCTGCCCAGCCACCATCCACGTCGGGCCGACAAGCTCCCAAAGGCCGTGCACCACCACATCCATCAGAATCAACCTCAAAAACCACCGCAGTCTTCTTCTTTGCCCGCCCGGTTGACCGACCTGACCAGATCCGACCTGATTCGAGTCAAAGTCCACCTAGGATCTAGTCAACAGATCCAACGTGCCAGATTAGTCCTTGCATCTGACGGTCCAGATCAAATCAATATGATCTAATGCACCAGATTAAATCAAGCAATCAGACGGTCCAGATTCAAGTCAACATAGATCTGACGGCTCAAGGTAGTCTGCAGATCAGATGCTCCAGATTCAATTTGCCTGCATCTGACGGTTAGGATTAGATCACGCGATCAACGCTTCTGATTCAGTCAAAGACGATCCAACGGCCAGATTTAGTCCGCTGATCTGATGGCCAAGATCACGTCCACTTCATCCAACGGTCCAGGTTGGTCCGTATTTATAAAATATGTATTTTAATTAATAAAAATTACAGAAAATACCAAAAAATTCAGAAAAATTCTAGAAAAATATAAAAAAATTCCAAAATTATGAAAAAATGAGAAAATATTTTTATGCATTTTTAGACATATTTTAATATTTTGATATTTTTGTGATATTTTTTGTATTTATATGTCTAATTATACACACTTGCGTTAGGAAATAAAAATTAAAAAAAATAAAAAAATGAACAAAATATGAAAAAATAAATACTTTCCAGTATTGATGTGATATTGAATTTTCATAAATTTGTATTTGTTTATCTTGACTTAAAAATGAATAAAATTATGATAAAAATAACAAAAAATATGAAAAATACTTAGAAAAATCCTGTTTTCATAAAAATTAAATAAATGATTAGATCTTTAGGATCATCATAAAAAGTTTTTTTTTTTATAAAAATAAAAAATTAAGGAACTTAAAGTTAAACAGTTCCAAAATTGAGAATAAATCAACAAATTAAAGTTTTCTGAAAAAAGAACTATGTTTTGTTTGATCTCGATTAGCGAGTACGTAAGCACCTACGGGCGACATAAAAATGAAAAAAAAAAAAAATTTTGGTTTATTATTTATTTGCTTATTCTTTGTAAATATTGTAGTTTACTTTCTAAAGAATATAAAAAGATAAAAATTATTTGATTATTTATCCTGTATAGTTTATTCTGCTAAATAATAAAAAAGACAAAAATGGTAAAAATGAAAATAAAAATATGAATTGTACATATTGTTGATAATTGTAAATGTTATAGCAATTGAAGGATATTTGGTAAATTTAAAATTTTAAAGTGGTAACCGTTTAGGTTTTAATAGGTTAGCCCCCGAACCCAAGATATCTGGTTTTCAAATTTTGATTTTCCAAATCAATTTTTTTCGCAGACTAGTAGCTAAGTTAGGATCAACCGACCCATTGATCTTAACTTTTATTTTTTCCCGATTTTTATCGAGTGGCGACTCCAAAACATTTTTAAATTAAATTTCTTTTAATCCCTAGTCGAGGATTCATGTTAAATGGGTTAGGGTTTAATATGAATCGGATTAGAAGAAATTAATCAGATAATGAGAAAAATCCAGGCTCGATAGCTTGACGACTCCACTAGGGATCGCTTTTTTTTTTTATAAAAAAAAAGAGGGCTAGCCACTTAAAATTATAAATTTTAAATTTGTCCTTTAATTGCTCAATTGTTTTTATTATTTGTGAATATATAAATTCTTTGTATATTTGAATAATTTTTTTTTGTGAATATTTGTTGGTAAATATGTGTACTAGTGTATTTTTGAGTGATATAAGTTAAAAAATAAAATAAAATAAATTACTATAGTATAGTTGCATTTGCACTTGCATTAGTATTGGCATTTATGCACATGATATGTGCTAGATACGGTCAAACCTAGGCCGTCTTAAGAGCCTAAGCAAGGAGATCGAAGTAGGATCCAGGGGCGTCGGTTTCTACCCTCTAGATCATGAAATGTCCTCTCACTCCGTTTAGTATTAAAGTTTCTACTAAACCGGGGGACCTTTAGAACCCTACCAAATCATGCATTCATTACATGGGATTTGACCAAATTTTTCAAAAATGGAGTTGTAAAATCATTTTTAAAAAAAAAGATTTCCAAGAAGAAAAAATTCTAAAAATTAAAATTAAAATTCAAAGTTGTTAGCTTAGTCTTGACTAAGTGTTTGTAGGTCTAGAAAATGATGTCCTCAAGTTCAGAAGTCAGTGCTAGTGATAGCTTATGGGCTCGTCTCATCAAGGAAAATCGAGTTGAAGCTTTTAAAGATCCAATGCTCTTATTGGACCGCTGGTTAGTCAGTTTCAACCCGGCTCAACAATCATTCATCAAGGATAGATTGGGCCCAATTCTCAATTTGCCTAAGGTCCAAATTCCCTTTACCATGTTTCGGGCCCTCACTTACCTATGGGAACCTAAGGAAGTTACCTTCCATCTTGGTCAACATGTGTTAAGCCCTACCATTGAAGAGTATGCTAGGTTGCTCCAAGCTCCACCCACTTCTGAGGGGATCTATGTCCTAAATTTCACTTATAGCCCAATCCGCATCATTTCAGAATTTTTGGGAGTTAAGAAATGGGCCATAATTGATGATATGAAGAATTGCAACGAATGCTGCATCCGACTAACCACCTTGATGGATTGGTTCGGGACCCTTGACAATTTCTATAGTAACCGAAGTGCCTTTAGTGTTCTACTAGAGATTTGGGAGGAAAACAGGATCAATGCTTTCATAGTGGTTGCTTTTGCTACAATTCTCTTTCCTCATGGAGACTTGCTCATCCATTTTCAGGTTATTGAGCTTGTGGCTCAATACTTAACGACAAGTCATATGTCCCTGCACTCCTTGCTGAACAAATTCGAAGCTTGAATCATATAAAAGCTAAAGGTCAGGGCAATTTCAAAGCAAGTATGCACTTGTTGATGGTCTGGTTCGCTAGTCATACTAAATACTATGGAAAAGACTTAGCCAATGGATCCCTGATCCGTTCGAATTATGATCTTATCCAGTTGTTTGCTGAACGAGTCCACATGGATGGTTATGAGCCTTTTTGGTGTGTGCTAGCAATCCTTGAGGATATGAGGCCAGAAGATATGTTGTGGCAAGCCCACTAGTTCAAATGCTCTGCTGCTATCTTAGGTTGTAAAGAATACCTAGTTGTACCCTGATTGGAATTACTGGTTGTACGGGCTACTATCCCTCAAGTGTTATAAGACAATATGGAATGCTGCAAGATATCACTATTAAGCCCGAATTGGAGCGAGTTACTCTCGATTATGTAGATCCAACCAAGACTTTGGCAGCAAAAGAATTCAAGATAAACCATATCCTAGCCATGTGGGATGATAGAGAAATCAAGCCGAAGAACCCACAAACTCAGAAATACCGAGCAACCAGGTGGTATATAGTCAGTCAGCTGAGGAAGAATAAAGATATATAGTATGAAGCTCCTGATATCCTTGAACTAGCTCCACTTAAACCAAACCCCGAGATGATTGTTTACTGGAAACTATTTCAGCCTGGTTAGAAGTTTGTCATCGGGATTTCCAAGAAAGAGAGCAAGAAATGGGTAATCGCTTGCATAATGCTGGAACCAGGATTGCATCACTAGAAGTTGAACTAAAGAAAGCTCGAAAGAGGATTCGAATGCTAGAAGAGAAAGTCATCTGCCCCACCAAGACAAGAAGACTAGTCTAGAAAGTTAGAGTTAGCTCTTATTAAATAAGGGTATTAGACCATTAGAGAAACAATTTAGCATTTTGTCTAGTGTTTTTTTGAAATAATAAAAATTGATGTTAAAACATTATTTTTTAATACAACTCCAATGAATTTTTATAAAAAATTTGTTGGCCATTATCCCCATTTGCATTCACGTTTGCATTATGTAAATTATCTTGCTTGTATATATATTCCTATTGATTTAGTCTTCAAGTGTCAAGTCCAGGTCTAACGAATCCGAGTTCTAAAAGATAGCGTCCAAACCAGTTAGAAGTCCTATCTACACTAGATCTTGAGCTAAGATGACCAGCACTGGGAACAACCAACAAGACCAGACGATTGAGCGGAGGCTAGATACCATGGAACAAACTCTGTTGAAAGTTGCTGAGCAAATGCAGAACTTGACACATAATCTCTCTCAACTTAAGACCCCTACTGCATCTGAGGGATCTCTGGGGAGAAAAAAGGAAAGGGAATTGAAGGTCAGTTAACCATCAATGAAGACTCTCGAACTGCGTTCAACACAGCCGAGTTAAGAAAGAATTAGAAGCCCAAGCCAGGAAGATGGAGAAAAAAACTGTTTGAGAAGAATTGACGGTTTTGATGAAACTGCGATCATAAACCTGCCACGGTTTGAGGAAGGTGCCTTTCCTGAAAAATTCAAGGCACCTGAAATTTGAGAAATATGATGGAACCGGTTGTCCACCATGCATACAAGGTTGTATGTCCGACAAATGGGGTAATATGCCAAATTTGACAAACTGATGGTACAGACCTTTCAAGACAGTCTCACTAGTCCAGCCTTAGCCTGGTACGCCCAATTGGATCACCAAGAAGTTGATACTTGGGATAAGTTAGCCAAGGCATTTTTCAATCAGTATAAATTCAACATTGAGATGGCTCCTTCATTCTGGGACTTGAGTAATTTGAAAAGAAAAAAGACGAGACCTTCAAGGAGTACGCTCAGCGCTGGAGAGCACTTGCTACAAGAATCACCACTCCGATGCCTGAGAAGGACTTAACCTTCACTTTCATAAACACCTCGAGGAACCTTTCTTTTCCCACCTTGTAGGACACGCGTCAGCAAGCTTCTCAGAGTAGTAGTAGCCGGATGCAGAATTGAGAATGCAATTTCGCTGGAAAATTACAAGTTGAAAAGAAGTATACAGCACCAAGAAATGCCGCATACAAAGGAAAAGACTCTACTGTTAGTATGGTCAATACTTTGAGTTAGTAACCCCGGCTAAATCCTTCGTTCTATCAACCAATCAAGGACAGAATCAGCAAAAGGCGGTCACAAGTCAACAACCAAGGTTCTCCAAACAAAATTTTACTCGCATACCAGTTCCGCTCAGCCAGGTGTGGGCTAAATTAAGGGCTGATAATCTGATTAGCTTTGAAATGCCCAGAGATGATTATAAGCCAAGGAATTACAATCCCGAGTTGAAATGTGAATACCACATGGGACAAATCGGGCACTCTACTGATAACTGCTGGAAACTCAGGCATAAAATTCAAGATCTTATCGATGCAAAGGTCATCCAACTAGACTTTGTTGAGTCTCCAAATGTCACTACTAATCCATTGCCGAATCACAGTCCAGTCATTAACATGATCACTGCTGAAATTTCGAGTCTTGAAGTCAACTTGAATAAATTGCCGAAGAAGAAAATAAGCCTGTTCAGGAAGCAGATGAAGAAGGGTTCATAGGCATGATCACAGGTGAACCCAAGTCAATCACGATCGAGCTGAACAAAAGCAACAAAGAGGAGTCAATTGCATCCAAGCCTAGGAATTATACTTTCCAAATTCCTATTGCTGTAAGTGACTATAAAGCTGCGCGTTTGATTATAAGGCAGTTAACCATGCATCAATGGCTATGGTTGGTGGGCTTACTCGCTCGGAAGAATTTATGAACCGACTGCAAAAAAGGTGACCATGAACACATCACCACCACCAAATGATGAAGGAAAGAAAGAAGATGAGAAAGCGACATTAGCCAAGTTAATGAAGGCAAGTGAGTTCAAGGTAGTTGAACAGTTAGCCAAATACCAGCTTAAATATCACTCATGAGCTTATTAATTAGCTCTGATGTTCATCGTGAGGCCCTGTTCAAAGTTCTAAAAGAAGTAAAGGTTCCAGAAGGTGTGTCAGAAGAAACTTTGGGACATGTAATCAATTCTGTCTTCGCGAGCGACCAGATTGCATTCTCATCTGAAGAATTAGGAGAGGAAGGTCATCAGCACAACAAGGCTCTCTTTATTGTTGTCAAAAGCAACAATAAAATTGTGTCCCGAGTACTTATCGACAATGGATCTTCCCTGAATGTATGCCCTTTGGCCACTTTGAAGCTGTTGGAAGTTGAACCATCAAATATCAAGCCTAGCACTACAGTGGTACGGGCGTTTGACGGATCAAAAAGAGAAATAGTTGGAGAAGTGAAGTTAGAGGTCACCATTGGACCTCAAGATTTCCTCATCCCTTTTCAAGTGCTAGACATCCCAAGAACATTCAATTTGTTGCTTGGAAGGCCCTGGATCCATGCCGCAGGGGCAATACCCTCAAGTTTACACCAGAGGGTTAAATTTGTTGCAAATGGCCAGCTCATCACTGTTGTGGGAGAGCAAGATTATGCTATTTACAAAGAAACAGCTGTACCATACATTGGGAAAGAAGGAGAAGAAGACTTCGACTCCAGATGTTCGAAGAAGTTTGCATGATAGATGAGGAAAAAGAAGGCCAAATAGGAACATTTGGTCTAGGCTATTCTCCCACTCTTGCAGAAGTGGCAGAGATGAAGAATAAGATGAGAAGAAAGAAACGACTAAAGTGTATGATCCAGTCATCAAGATACCACACATCGGATGCACTTTTCCAAAGCCTCATCATGTTCAACAGTCAGATGATACTGAAGAAGATGATCCAATCAAGAAGATAGTCCTGAAGAATTGGTTCTCTATGCCTTGCGCTAGTGTTAGTTTTCCTAAGTAAGGACCAATCTTAGAGTTAAGATTGCGTTTTATGTTTTTCTGTTTTATGTGATGCTCAAATAAGTGTACAACACCGTTCCAGTTCAATGAATGTCTTTCGTGCTTTTCTTCCATATTCTCATTCTTCTTTCATTCATATTCAATCAGATCGACACTTGTGATGAAGTTCCAGGATATCTCGCGCTTATAAAAACTGAAAATATCAATATCACCTCCAGCCTACTGGGTTAGTCGTTGAAGATGATATTGATTACCAATTAAAAACACAAGAAAATTGGCAAAACTTTGAACAAGGAAGAATTGAAATCCCTGAACCCATTAAGGTGGTTAATTTGGGAACAAGTGAAAACCCTAGGAATTTGAGAATAGGGGGCAATTTGCCTGAAAGCACAACACAAGGCTTGACTAAGCTGCTAGCTGAATATCTGGATGTTTTCGCATGGTCGTATAGTGATATGCCGGTTTAGATCCGTCTGTGGTGGTCCATAAATTGCAACCAAAGAAGACATCAAGCCTAAAAAACAAAAGTTAAGGCGATTTAGACCAGACTTGCTGCTCAAGATCAAGGATGAAGTCAAAAAGCTACTTGATGTAGGGTTTATCGAAGTTTCAGACTATTCAGATTGGGTGTCCAATATAGTACCAGTACTCAAGAAAAATGGGAAAATCAGGATTTGTGTGGATTTTAGAGACCTAAATCAAGCAACACCAAAAGATAATTTCTCGTTGCCCCATATTGATGTCCTAGTAGACAATACGGCCGGAAACCATCTATTTTCATTCATGGATGGATTTTCAGGATACAATCAGATACTGATGGCCGAAGAAGATAAGGTCAAAACCACGTTCATCACAGCCTGGGAACCTTTTGTTATAAAGTTATGCCTTTTGGTCTCAAGAACCGGTGCAACTTATCAGCGAGCGATGCTTATTATTTTGCATGACATGATGCATAAAGAGGTAGAAGTTTACGTAGATGACATGATCGCAAAGACAAAAGAAGAAGAGAATCATGTAGAAGTCCTAAGGAAACTTTTTAAAAGGTTGAGAAAGTTTCAGTTGAAGTTAAATCCAGAGAAGTGCACTTTTGGAGTAACATGGAAGTTATTGGGATTCATGGTTAGTCAGAAGGGAATAGAAGTTGATCCTGATAAAGTCAAAGCAATTCAAGAATTACCTCCACCTACAACATTGAAAGAAATCAGAGGTCTTTTAGGGAGGTTGAATTACATTGCTCGATTCATTTCCCAATTGACTGATAAATGTCAACCGTTGTTCAAGTTGTTGAAGAAGAATGCTCAGATTGAGTGGAATGAAGAATGTGAAGAAGCTTTTAACCGGATTAAGCAGTATCTGACAAATCCACCGGTACTGGTCACTCCAACACCCGGAAGGCCTTTGTTCTTATATATGACGATTCTTCCTGAATCCATGGGATGTATACTCGGGCAAAAGGATGAAAATGGAAAAGAAAGAGCTGTTTATTACTTAAGCAAGAAATTCTCGAATGGAGAACAAAAGTATTCAGAAATAGAAAGAACTTGTTGTGCGTTAGTTTGGACTATGCACAGGCTTAGGCAGTACACGCTCTTTTACTCAATTGAGTTGATTACAAAACATGATCCTTTGAGGTATCTGGTAAACAAGCCGACTTTAGTTGGCCGGATTTCAAAGTGGCAAATGCTACTTTCTGAATTTGATATTACATATGTAAATCAAAATTCGATTAAAGGACAAGCCATAGCTGATCAACTCGCTGAAAGCCCAGTCGATGACAAAGAATTGAAAGAACAAGCCCAATTTCCTGATGAGGGTATCGAACAGCGGAAGCAGAAGAAAGCAAAACTTCAAATTGGAAGTTATATTTTGATGGAGCAGCCAATGTATATGGATGTGGAATGGGGCAGTCCTAATTTCACCTGAAGGAGATCAATTCCGGCATCGGCTAGATTGGTATTCCCTTATACGAACAATATAGCGAATACGAAGCATGCATTATGGGATTAGAGATGGCAATCCAAATGGAGATTGAAGAGCTCGAAGTATTTGGTGATTCGTCACTCATTATTTTTCAAACTCGAGGAGAATTCAAAACAAAAGATCCCAAGTTGATTCCTTATCATAATCATTTGGCAGAATTGACAGAAAAATTCAAAGAAATCTCCTTTGTTTATGTGCCAAGAACTCAAAATCAGTCTGCTGATGCTTTGGCAACTTTGGCCTCGCTGATCCAATTTACTAAAGGAACAAGAATGCAACCTTTACAAGTCCGAGTAAAAAATGAACCAGCATTTTGTGCCATGATTGAGCAAGATGAACCATGGTTCCAAGACATTAAAGTCCTGTTACGAACGGGTAATTACCCTGAAGGCGCTACCAAAAAAGACAAAAAATCACTAAGCTTGGCTAGTCATTTTCTACTAAGCGGGAATATTCTATATAGAAGATCATTCGACACAACCCTTTTAAGGTATGTAGATGAAGCAGAAGCTAAAAAGCTCATGGAAGAAGTTCACGAAGGAGTTTGTGGCCTTCATATGAGTGGTTATATGCTAGCTAAAAAGATCATGATATTAGAATATTTCTAGTTAACCATGGAATCAGATTGTATCAAGCACGTGAGATCTTGTCATTTATGCCAAATTTATGTAAACAAGATAAATGCTCCTCCAAAAGAATTGCAGTCGATGTCAACTCCATGGCCTTTCTCAATGTGGGGAACAGACGTCATTGGGCCAATTTCACCAAAAGCCTCAAATGGTCATTGATTCATACTAGTTGCAATTGATTACTTCACCAAATGGGTAGAAGCCACTTCTTACGCTAGTGTAACAAAAACTGTAGTGGTGCGATTCATCAAAAGAGACATCATCACCCAATATGGAACTCCAGAAAGTATCATCACCGATAATGGTACAAATTTGAACAACAAAGAAATGACTAATTTGTGTTAGCAATTCAAGATCAAGCAGCGGAATTCCACCTTGTATCGTCCACAGATGAATGGGGCAGTAGAAGCCGCTAACAAGAATATCAAAAGAATCATCGAAAAGATGACCATTGTCTACAAAGATTGGAATGAAATGCTTCCGTTAGCATTGATGGCATATCGGACATCTGTAAGAACCACAACTAGGGCAACGCCCCATTCCTTGGTGTATGGAACTGAAGCTGTTTTGCCAATAGAAGTCGAAATGCCTTCACTTCGAATTTTGGTTAAGACAGAGCTTGAAGAGGCTGAATGGATAAAACAAAGATTTGAACGGTTGAATCTGTTAGATGAAAAAAGGTTGACCGCAATGTGTCACGGGCAGTTATATCAACAAAGGATGGCTAGAGCATTCAATAAGAAAGTTAAGCCAAAAAATTCCAAGAAGGTGACTTGGTATTGAAAAAGATGTTGCCAAATGTGCAAGATTCAAGAGGAAAATTCACACCGAATTATGAAGGGCCATACATAGTTAGAAAAGTGTTGTCAGGAGGAGCATTGGTCCTTTCTCAAATGGATGGACTTGATTTAAAGGATCCTGTAAACTCAGATGCTGTGAAGTTGTACTATGTATGATCAATACAAAAGTTAGCCATTTGCCATGTTCAATTGATTTTATTTTGATTAATTATAAACAAAGTTGATATCTCGAAAATTCTCTGAAGTCGGGTCAAAATCCCATTCCAATCCAACTCATCGATCAATCTTCCTTTTCAAACAGACTTCTAAAACAAACACTAATGAAATTGTTAGAAGTTAGTTTGAGCATCACATAACACTTAAAAATGCATATATGCAATTTTTACATGATTGTCCTTAGGTGGAAAACTATACTGCAAGGATAATTAAATGTTGGAAGACAATATGTGGCTAATGGGAAAGGAAGCCCTAAGCACATTTGATGATCATCCAATCAAGACAGAGATTGGATATTTTTACATTTCAGAAGTAGGACATCCTCTCTGAAATTGAGGCATTTGATGATCATCCAATCAAGACAGAGATTGGATATTTTTACATTTCATGAGCAAGACATCCTCTCTGAAATTGAGGACATTGATTGATCATCCAACAAGACAGAGATTGGATATTTTTACATCAGAGGAGTAGGACATCCTCTCTGAAATTGAGCCAATTATGCAAACACTTCCCAAAAGAATGGGATTGAAGTTTGACAATTCCCGATCAAGTTTCCAGAAGAATGGGATTGAAGTATGATGATTCCCGATCAACTTTGAAGACGAATGGGATTGTGGTATGTCAATTCCTTGTCAAGCTTTTGAGATTGCGAGATGTTTGTTTTCTCAGCCAAATAATCCCCATTGGATTAGAATTTCCAAAGTGCAAAAAAGATTGTATATCTTTCAACAGATCTTAAGTCAAAGAGATGACTTAACTTGCTTTTCAACCCCATCATCTTAAGATGGTATATCTCAATTTCTAACCTTGATACACTCACTTTAAAATTCTTCCCTTCAGGACAATATCACCACAAATCCGTCATCTTCAAGACGGTACCCTTTTTGTCCCACCACAAAATCCATCAATTCAAGTCGGTGCCCTTTTTATTCCTTTTTCACCAAAAATCCATCAGTTCAAGCCGGTACCCTTTATCCATAAAAATCCGTCATCTTCAAGAAGAACCTTTTTATCCCACCTAAAATCCATTACCTCACGACGGTGCCCCTTTTTATTATCACACCAAAAATCTGTCACCTCAAGACAGTACCTTCTATGTTACCTTGTTACCTTCACATCCAAACACCAATACACTTCACCCTATCCATACACATTTCCCTTTGAAGAGCAAAATTGGCTATCTTTTGTCTTTGTGGCAAAGTTTTATTCAAACTTCACCACAAAGAGGGGCAGCTGTAGACATCCAAATTTTGCCCAACCTAAAGGCTTTAATTTGTAATTAGAATTAGTATTGTATCAAGCTCACAAAAAATGAAAAAATCAAAAAATCAAGAAAAAGCCAAAAAAGTCAAGCAAAAATTCATTAAAAAAAATAGAGAAAAAATGAGAGGAAAAATAGAAATTATTATTTGAGCTTAATATATACAAAATTCTAGTTATAAGTTGTTTTAAAGTTAATTAAACAAATTTAAAAAATTATTTGTTTAATTAAACTCATCATTGAAAGCCTTAAGTATTGATGAAGTTGGCTAAGTGATCGAGGCACAAGCCAAATGGCTTGTTCGTTAAACACATTGACCTAAACACACCCAAGCTCAAGGACCAAGGTTCAAATCCTAGCAAAGGCAATTTTTTGCCTTTTTATCATCTTATATTTTTGCCTTTTCATCTTCCTCAAAGTGACTTTTTGCCTTACTTTGCATCGATTTTTAACTGACAAAACATCATTAATTGTTGAAATTGATGATGCCATTGCAAAGTAGACATGGAATATGAAAGATCAGTACACAATTCATGTGTAAAAGCAACCCAAAAGTCACAAAATTCGTATCGGAAAAATTGAAAAAAAAAATGCAATTTATGAAGCTTCAATTGTCCATTAATGGTGATTTACAAGAATTGATGAAGTTGGACGATTCATCTACCCAAATTGGATGATCTGATGAAGAATATGAAAGATCAATCATCAATTCATCGGTTTAAAACGAATTAAACACGAATTATTGGATTAAATTCGTGCAAATGAAGAAGCAAAAATCGATTGGTTTCTGAAGCAATACGAAACGTCAAATTGAGCTTGCAATCTATAAATAGAGGATACTAGGATCAAAAGGCACAAGTCAATTCGATGAAACACTCACTGAATCAGATAGAATTGAAAGCTTTTGTAAACCTCAGAATTTGAACGAAATTGTCAAATTCGAGGTTGATAAGCTGAAATTAATCAAATTAAAGTGTTTGGAGAGCTTTAATTAAGTGTGTGTGAGGTCTTTATCAATTTAGAATTGATCGAATTAGCCAAGGGAAAGCTTTGCAAATTTTCCTTCCATCGCCATTGTACACCACCGCCGAAAACCACCACTTCTGGTAGTTTTGGGTGGAAGCCACCACTGTCAGAGCTGCCCAGCCACCATCCACATCAGGCCGACAAGCTCCTAGAGGCTGTGCACCACCACATCCATCAGAATTAGCCTCGAAAACCACCACAGTCTTCTTCTTCGCCCGACTGGTTGACCCGACCCAACAGATCCGACCCAATTCGAGTCAAAGTCCACCTAGGATCCAGTCAACAGATTTGACGGTTGATATTGAGTTAACAGATCCTACGTCCTAGATTGGTCCTTGCATCTGACGGTCCAGATCAAATCAATCTGATCTAACACCAGATTAAACCAAGCAATCAGAAGGTCCAGATTCAAGTCAACATAGATCTGACGGCCCAAGGTAGTCCGCATATCAGACGCTTCAGATTCAATCTGCCTGCATCTGACGGTTAGGATTCGATCACGCGATCAACACTTCTAATTCAGTCAAAGAAGATCCAACGACCAAATTTAGTCCACTGATCTGACGGCTAACATCACGTCCGCTTCATCCAACAGTCCAGGTTGGTCCGTATTTATAAAATATGTATTTTAATTAAAAAAATTACGGAAAATACCGAAAAATTCAGAAAAATACTTTTATACATTTTTAGACATATTTTAATATTTTGATATTTTTTGTGATATATTTTGTATTTATATGTCTAATTATACACACTTGTGTTAGGAAATAAAAAGTAAAAAAAAAATAGAAAAATGAAAAAAATATGAAAAAATAAATACTTTCCATATTGATGTGATACTGAATTTTCATAAATAATTTGTATTTGTTTATCTTGACTTAAAAATGAATAAAAGCATGATAAAATAACAAAAGATATGAAAAATACTTAGAAAAATCCTGTTTTCATAAAAATTAAATAAATGGTTAGATCTTTAGGATCATCATAAAAGTTTTTTTTTTTATAAAAATAAAAAATTAAGGAACTTAAAGTGAAACAGTTCCAAAATTAACAATAAATCAACAAATTAAAGTTTTCTGAAAAAACACCTACGTTTTGTTTGATCTGGATTAGCGAGTACGTAAGCACCTATATGGCGACATAAAAAATGAAAAAAAAATTCAATTTATTATCTATTTGTTTTTTCTTTGTAAATACGATAGTTTACTTTCTAAAGAATATAAAAAGATAAAAATTATTTGATTATTTATCCTGTATAGTTTATTCTGCTAAATAATAAAAAAGAAAAAAATGGTAAAAATGAAAATAAAATATGAATTGTACATATTGTTGATAATTGTAAATATTAGAGCAATCGAAGGATATTTGGTAAATTTAAAATTTTAAAGTGGTAACCATTTAGGTTTTAATAGGTTAGCCCCCGAACCCAAGATATCTGGTTTTCAAATTTTGATTTTCTAAATCAATTTTTTTTCCCATACTAGTAGCTAAGTTAAGATCAACCGACCCATTGATTTTAACTTTTATTTTTTTCATATTTTTATCGGGTGGTGACTCTAAAACATTTTTAAATTAAATTTCTTTTAATCCCTAGTCGAGGATTCATGTTAAATGGGTTGGGGTTTAATATGAATCGGATTAGAAGAAATTAATCAGATAATGAGAAAAATCCAGGCTCGACAAATAGGAATAAAAGCAACAAAGGAAAAAGGAATCGAAGTTCTTCAGGAACATCTTCATCCGAAAGCTTGTCTATAACCTTCATATATGTGTAGTGTGTGGAGAAGCTAGTGATGAGGAGCTGGAGTCCTTTGGCATGGAAGGAAGTGAGGATCAAAGATGCGACTCAATATCAGGTTAGTGCTATACCCTTAGAATACCGCATATTCTTTCCTGCTAATAAAATCAAGGAGATAGGTTGTTAGAAATACCCTTGGATTAAATAGCTAGGCTAAGGATAGGAAAGCTCGAGACCATTAAAAGCTAGTATGAGCCAATGATGAAAACTAAAACAAAACTCGATTAATTTAACGAATTCCAAGACACCCCTCATATAACTTCTTGTAATTAAAGAACTTTGAAAGATCAAAAACCTATGATGACCGTTACATAAACGTTAAAATTTCAGTAATCAAATCTCAATTACCAAACTCCATAAGACCTTCATAAGTAATAATTATACAATAAACCAATGAGATCTCTTGATTTCAACCCCATCAAGATGATCACAATGATAAGAGTTTCAAACAATGATGATTGTATCTTTTAAAGAAATGTGAATCTCAAAGTACAGTATTGTATATACAGCTACATAAGAATGGAGAAGCGAATCCACAACCTTTGTTGGTCAAAGTAATTGAGTCATGAAAGGTCGTGTTGTCGTGAGTCGTCTAGTGTCAGTCAAGTCAAGTCGTCGTCTGGTCTCAAGTCAAGTCCGTGTTGTTCTCCAAAAGAGTCATATAAGTGATGGTTAGAATCGCTAAGCTAAATCTTATTAATTCGTATGTACTATATTTCGAAGATATCTATCATGCAAAATTTGGAAATGACACAAACCAAAGGATAAACCAGTGCTAGAAATATAACTTGAAATTCACAATCTTTTCTCAATAAACAATACACTCGTAACAAGTTTTGTGGACAAAACTTTCTTTAAGGTAGGGAGGATGTAAGCATTGGAAAATTTCAGTAAATAATTCCAAAATGAACTTCGAAAATAAACCCTGGAAATGACTAAATTAAAACCGAATTTAAACTAGCCTTAAATCACGAACGAATCTAGAAATTTCTTAATCTTGAGAAAATGAAAATCCTTAAAAATAAAATAAGAACTCAACAGTCTTCAAATTCAAAATCACTACGTATGACAAATTCCATACTTAACTCTGAATTATAAAATCGGGTAATATAGAATTCAAAAACAAATTATTAAAAAGTAAATAACGATAAACCTTCGGAAATAAAACTCAATTCAAGAATTCAGAAAACGTTGAGAGATATTAAATACTTACAAAAATAAAATTTAAAATAAATTTCTCAAATTAAAAATGTTGTATAAACATAAAACATCAGTTTCTAAATTGGCAAAGATCTAAATCGAAAAATCACCAGGGAACCCTAAGTAGATTAAATACCTTAGGATGGTTAAATATCGAGTTCATAAATTTTTAAGTGCATTAGATTGTATAAAATATGATTAGACAAGTTAAATAATGCATGTAATTAAACCAACTCTTAGCAGAAAATTTCAGTTATAAAGTAAGCCCAATACCACCTTTAATTAACCAAAAAGCAAGCTTCATTAATTAACCAAATCCAAGCCAATTAAAGGACTTAATTAGCCACTAAAGTCAACAAATGGATAAATATCAACTTTTGAAAGTGTAAAATTCGTCGAAGAATTTCAGACCAACATAACACACACCAAAAAGCTTCAAAACCCCATTTCTACTCTTTCAAAAGCTCTCCCATGTCCATGTACAATTAAACCCTTCATCTTCTACAACTTAAACTCTCAAAGGCTTGCAACAAGACTCCTAAACCAAGGCACAAAGTCCATATGGTAAGTGCGTTCCTCTAGCTTTATGTGTATTTAAGTTATGCTTTTGTTAGAATAGGGTTTATATGCTAAATGGTGATAGGATGATTTTTTATACATTGATGGTAGCTTGAGTAGTGTTATGTTGCTAGAGGATTTTGTAGTGTATGTTTTATATAAATTTGGAAGTGTTGGGATGATTGTATTAGAATGACAAAGGGGTTGAGTAGTGTAATTGGGCATGTGGAGTTGAAATGCAATTTTCATGTGATGTTGTAGTTGAGTGATTGATGGATTGAACAGGAGTTACTGTTTGTTGAATGGTGTTAAGAACATATAACAAGTTTTGGGAAGTTTAGAATGAGTTTGGAGGATTCTTGAATGTGTAAATTTTACAAAGAAAATAAGAAAATTCATGAAAATCATGTAATTTTGTTCCAGGGTCTACGTCGGCAATAAGCCATCGGCATAGGATCCCACACTGATGGCATACTTGGCAACTCTGCCGGTGTTCGGGGTATCCATGAGCGTGGACCAACCCCGTGGAACTCTCGGAAATTTTAGAAAATTGGGAGTTGTAGTCTATACCGGCTCAAAGCCGCCGGCGTAGACTATAACGCTGTTGGCGTGTTGCTAAACGCTACCAGCGATGGCAAGCATTGCGTTTTAGGGTAAGTACTTCGATTCGCTGCGGCGTATCCCTTGCAGTTTCTATTTTCAAAAACTTCCTCAATATTTTCCAAAGCTTGATATATGATCAATTGAATTTTTGAGTAATTGTATGATATTATATGATGTTTAAATGCTATGTTATGACTTTGTATAATTTATTTGAGTTCTTTGATTAGTTATGTTTGAAAGAGTTATTAGTTATGTTTGAAAACTAGTTGATTAGTTCTTCAACTAAGTGAGTAATCTTTTTTCTTGTATAATGATAGATATCGTCGGCTAATATTAGTTCCCGAGCTATTTCAGATACACAGAACTTGCTGATTCTTTGTTGAGGATAGACATTCTTTAAATTACTTTAAATTAAGGAAATTTAATAATCCTTGTATTAGTTTTGTTACACCATTGAATCTGGTTCGAAGAGTGGTACCCGCTCACATAGGAGCATGGTAGTTTTAGGCACTTTGACCACCAGTGTCATTTTGAAATGACTTTTATAGTGGTTCAGTGGGTAATTGATAGGGTAATTTGGTATCGGTATACCACTTTTTTCTTGAAAGGATGTAATATGATTTAATTCAGTGTTTATGGGAACACTTGAATTAGTGATTGTCGAGCCTGGATTTTCCACTATCTGGTTCATTTCTCCTAACCCGATTCACATTAAACCCGAACCCATTTAACATGACATGAATCCTCGACTAGGGGTTTAAAAGAAATTTTAATTTTTGAAAACTTGTTTTAGAGTCGCCACCCGATATAAATCGGGGAAAAATAATAAAGTAGGATAATGGTCTGTTGATCCAACTTAGCTACTAGTCTGCGAAAATTTGATTAAAAACAAACTTTTTAAACAGATATCATGGATTCGGGGGCTAATCCTATTAAAACCAAATCGGTTACCACTTTCGGAATTTTAAATTTATAATCTATCTTTTCATGCTCAAAAATCAAGTGAAACATTATAACAATATTTACAAGTCAATATCATTCATTTTATTTTTTTTTTTTTTTTTAGACATGAATATCAACAAATATCTTATTTACAAAATTTTATTCACAATATAATTAAACCAAAATATTTTTTTTTTAATGTCGCCCGCGTGGTGCCTACGTACTCGCTATCGAGATCAGACAAAACGTAGTTCTTTTAAAAAGAATTAGTTTGTTGGTTCATTTTTATATTTTTGAACTATTCTCACTTAAGTTCATTGAATTTTAAATCATCTTTATGAAAATCATTTTTTTGATGATCCTATGATCTAATCAATTGATTTTTCATTTCATGAAAATATAATTTTTCTAAGTCCCAAAAATAATTTTTTTATCAAAAATTTTGGTTTGGAAATTCCATTTTGTATTTTTTTTATTATTATTATTATTATTATTATTATTTTTATCATCACATAAATTCACAACATATTCAAAATATTTTACAATACATTAAAATTATTTTCATGCATCAAATACGCATTTCTAAAAGCAAATTTATGTATAAATACATATTAAAATATTCAAAAATATCAAAAAAATAAATTTATATGAAATAATTATTTTGATTTTCCTGGATTTTTCTGAATTTTCTGAATTTTTTATGAATTTTTCTGAATTTTTTACTATTTCTGAAATTATTTATATAATAAAATAATAATAAAAAATGTGGACTGACCTGGGCTGTTGGATGTTCTCGGATGCGATCTGGATCGTCTGATCTGAAGACCAATCCTAGCCATCTGATCTCGTTGTTGACTCGATCTGGGGCGTTAATCACCTTGATTGAATCTATGGCGGCTGATCGGCTTGATCAAATATGGACCGTCTGATCTGGATGATTGAATCTGGGCCGCTGATCTGATTGATCAAATTGACCGTCTGATCTAGATGATTGAATCTGGGCCGCTGATCTGCTTGATCAAATCTGGACCGTCTGATCTAGATGATTGAATCTGGGCCGCTGATCTGCTTGATCAAATCTAGACCGTCTGATCTGGATGATTGAATCTGGGCCGTCTGATCTGGGCTGACCGTTGACGTTGACCATTGACCAGTGGGCGGGTTGGACTTCGGATTTTCGGGTCAGATCTGACCGATCGGGCGAAGAAGATGAAGTCGGTGGTTTCAAACGCTTCCTCGGCCGTCCCTGGTGGTTGTTGACCTCCACAAGCTTATCGGCGACTCCTATGGTGGTGGCGCGTCCATTGGTGGTGGTGGTTCTCGCCCAGAACCACCAGTGCGGCGGTTCGTGGTGGGGTTGCCGGCGACTCAATCGGAAATTTAAAAAATTTTGCAGAACTCAATTCGAACAAATTGATCAAATCTAAGCACACTTGATCACTTTAAACTTGTTCCTAAAGCTCCTCAAACACTCAAATTGGATCGAAATTGATCCAAGATCTTCGAATTTCATATTTCTCTCTTAAGAACCCTAAGCTCGAAATTTTCGAATTCTTCATTCTGATTGTGTTTGTTGAAATTGAATTGTGCTTTTGATCCTAGTATCCTCTATTATTAGATTGCAAGCTCAATTTTTACGTTTCGAATTGCTACAGAAACGAATCGATTTTGCCTCTTCATTTGCACGAATTTAATCCAATAATTCGTGTTTAATTCGTTTTAAACCGATGAATTGATGATTGATCTTTCATATTCTTCTCAGATCATCCAATGTGGGTAGATGAATCGCCCATTTCATCAATTCTTGTAAATCCTCATTAATGGACAATTGAAGCTTCATAAATTGCTTTTTTTTTTTCAATTTTTCCAATATGATTTTGAGACTTTTGGGTTGCTTTTACACATGAATTGTGTATTGATCTTTCATATTCCATGTCTACTTTGCAATGGCATCATCAATTTCAACAATTAATGATGTTTTGTCAGTTAAAAATTGATGCAAAGTAAGGCAAAAAAGTCACTTTGAGGAATAAGATGATAAAAAGGCAAAAATTTGCCTTTGCTAGGTTTTTGAACCTGGGTCCTTGAGCTTGGGTGTGTATTTGGGTTAATGTGTTTAATCAACAGGCCATTTGGCCTGTGCCTTGATCACTTAGCCAACTTCATCAATACTTAAGGCTTTCAAATGATGAGTTTAATTAAACAAATAATTTCTTTAAAACAACTTATAACTAGAATTTTGTTATATCAAGCTCAAATAATAATTTCTATTTTTCCTCTAATTTTTTTTTTTTCATTTTTTCTCTCATTCTTTTTTTTTTTATTAATTCTCTTTGGCTTTTTCTTGATTTTTATGATTTTTTCATTTTTTTGTGAGCTTATATATAATACTAATTCTAATTACAAATTAAGCCTTTAAGTTGGCAGAAATTGGGTGTCTACAGCTGCCCTCTTTGTGGTGAAGTTTGAATAAAACTTTGCCACAAAGACAAAAGATAGCTAATTTTTGCCCTTGACAGATCTAGGTCGTCATTTTTGGACTTCTAGACAATGGTATCACTTGACAGGATAGACTTGGTCATTTGGGCTTGGTCACCATCTGGAATGGAAAGACTTTTGACCTTTGTCTTGATCACCATCTTAAAAGGATGGATTTTGAATTCTTGTCTTGATCACCATCTTGAGTGGATGGATTTCTGAATTCTGTCTTGATCACCATCTTGAGTGGATGGATTTCTGAATTTTGTCTTGATCACCATCTTGAGTGGATGGATTTCTGAATTCTGTCTTGATCACCATCTTAAGTGGATGGATTTTGAATTTGGTCACCATCTCGAAAGGATGGATTTTGAATTTGGTCACCATCTCGAAAGGATGGATTTTGAATTTGGTCACCATCTCGAAAGGATGGATTTTGAATTTGGTCACCATCTCGAAAGGATGGATTTTGTATTTGGTCACCATCTCGAAAGGATGGATTTTATTTGGTCACCATCTCGAAAGGATGGATTTTGAATTTGGTCACCATCTCGAAAGGATGGATTTTGAATTTGGTCACCATCTCGAAAGGATGGATTTTGAATTTGGTCACCATCTCGAAAGGATGGATTTTGAATTTGGTCACCATCTCGAAAGGATGGATTTTGAATTTGGTCACCATCTCGAAAGGATGGATTTTGAATTTGGTCACCATCTCGAAAGGATGGATTTTGAATTTGGTCACCATCTCGAAAGGATGGATTTTGAATTTGGTCAGTACTAGACTATCTGTCGAGTCTAGACTGAGGGGTACTTGTGATTTTTCAGTCCACTGGGAGTTTTTTTATGACAATTTTGGTTCCATATCAACATCGATGATAAAAAGCATGCTTCAATTTTCTATCAAAATTAGTTATCCTTGCAGTAATATTTTTTTTAAAATAAGAACAATCAACAGACCAAACTGTATAAACGCATTCATTCAGCATTATAAGATGCTCAAATTTCTTTCTCTGATGATTCAAATGGTGTTTGGTTGAAATTATTGGAAGAATTTTGTGGGTCAGGCTTTGATCCGACTTCAGAGAATTTCAGGGATATCAACTTTGCTTATAATTAATTAAAATAAAATCAATTGATCATTTGAAATGACAAATTTTATTGATCAAGGATAATACAACTTTACAGCATCTGAGTTCACAGGATCCTTTAAATCGGGTCCATCCATTTGGGAAAGGATTAATGCTCCTCCCGACAAGACCTTCTTCACTATGTATGGTCCTTCATAATTTGGTGTGAACTTTCCCCTGGAATCTTGCACATTTGGCAGTACTTTTCTCAGAACCAAATCACCTTCTTGGAAATTTCTTGGCTTGACTTTCTTATTAAATGCTCTAGCCATCCTTTGTTGATATAATTGCCCATGACACATGGCAGTCAATTTTTTCATCTAAAAGATTTAACTGTTCAACCCTTTGTCTAACCCATTCAGCTTCTTCGAGCTCTGTTTCAGCCAATACTCGGAGTGAAGGAATCTCAACTTCTACTGGTAAAACGGCTTCAGTCCCATATACCAGGGAATAGGGCGTTGCCCCAGTTGACACTCTTACAGAAGTTCGATACGCCATCAATGCTAATGGGAGCATTTCATGCCAATCCTTGTATGCAATTGTCATCTTCTCAATGATTCTCTTGATGTTTTTGTTGGCGGCTTCTACTGCTCCATTCATCTGTGGGCGATATGGAGTGGAATTTCGGTGTTTAATCTTGAATTGCTGACATAAATCAGTCATTGCATTGTTGTTCAGATTTGTACCATTATCGGTAACGATACTTTCTGGAGTTCCATATCGAGCAATGATATCTCTTTTGATGAATCGCACCACAACGGCTTTTGTCACACTGGCGTATGAAGCGGCTTCAACCCACTTGGAAGTAATCGATTGCAACTAGTATGAATCGATGACCATTTGAAGCTTTTGGCGAAATTGGCCCAATTACATCTATTCCCCACATTGAGAAAGGCCACGGTGTCGACATTGACTGTAATTCCTTCGGAGGAGCATTTATCTTGTTTGCGTAAATTTGACATAAATGACAAGATCTCACATGTTTGATACAGTCCGATTCCATGGTTAACCAGAAATATCCTAGCCTCATAATCTTTTTAGCTAGCATATATCCGTTCATATGAGGTCCACATACTCCCTCATGAACTTCTTCCATTAGTTTTTGAGCTTCTTTTTCATCTACACATCTCAACAGGGTTGTATCGAACGACCTTCTGTATAAGGTATCTCCACTTAACAAGAAATGACTTGCCAGACGCCTCAATGATTTCTGATCCTTTTTTGTAGCACACTCAGGATAGCTACCTGTTTGCAAGAAATTTTGATATCTTGAAACCATGGTTCACTTGACTCAATCACAGCACAGAATGCGGGTTCACTTCTTATTCGGACTTGTAAAGGGTATTCTTGCTCCTTCAGTGAATTGGATTAAAGAGGCCAGAGTAGCCAATGCATCAGCAAATTGATTCTGAGTTCTCGGCACATAAGTGAAGGAAATTTCTTTGAATCTTCCTGCTAACTCAGCCAAGTGATTATGATAAGGAATCAACTTGGGATCCTTAGTTTTGAATCGCCTCGAGTTTGGAAAATGATAAGTGATGAATCTCCAAACACTTCGAGCTCCTCGATATTCATTTGAATTGCCATTTCTAATCCCATGATGCATGCCTCGTATTCCGCTACATTATTTGTGTAGGAAACATTAATCTGGCTGATGCCGGGAACTGTTCTTCTTTGGTGAGATGAGGACTGCACCTATTCCACACCCGTATACATTGGCTGCTCCATCGAAATACAACTTCCAACTGTTGCTTTCGGCTTCTGTTTCTGCTATCCTGATGCCTTCATCTGGAAACTGATCTTGTTTTAATTCTTCATCATCAACTGGGCTTTCGCAAGTTGATCAGCTAAAACTTGTCCTTTGACTGAACTTTGACTTACATAAGTGATATCAAATTCAGAAAGCAGCATCTGCCATTTCGAGATTCGACCAACCAAAGCCGGTTTGCTTGCTAAGTATCGTAATGGATCATGCTTCGTAATCAACTCGATTGAGTAGAAGAGCGTATACTGCCTAAGTCTGTGCATAACCCATACTAATGCACAGCAGGTTTTTCTATCTCTGAATACTTTTGTTCTCCATTTGAGAATTTCTTGCTTAAATAAAACAGCTCTTTCTTTTCTTTCCTCATCTTTTTGCCCGAGCACACAACCCATGGATTCAGGAAGAATCGTCAAATACAAGAACAACGGTTTCCCCAGTTTTGGAGTAACCAGTACTGGTGGATTCGTCAGATATTGCTTTATTCGTCATTCCATTCAATTAGGGCATTCTTCTTCAGCAGTTTAAACAGCGGTTGGCACTTATCAGTCAACTGTGATATGAATCGAGCAATGTAATTCAATCTTCCCAAGAGGCCTCTGATTTCTTTTAATGTTTTTGGTGGAGGTAAATCCTGAATTGCCTTGACCTTATCAGGATCAATTTCTATCCCTTTTTGGCTAACCATGAATCCTAATAATTTTCCAGATGTCACTCCGAAAGTGCATTTTTCTGGATTCAATTTCAACTGAAATTTCCTTAATCTTTCAAAAAGCTTCCTTAAACACTACATGATCCTCTCCTTCCTTTGTCTTGGCGATCATGTCATCTACATATACTTCCACCTCTTTGTGCATCATATCATGAAGTATAGCAAGCATTGCTCGTTGATAAGTTGCCCCGGCATTCTTGAGACCAAAAGGCATGACTTTGTAACAAAAGGTTCCCCAGGCTGTAACGAATGTGGTTTTGACCTTATCTTCTTCGGCCATTAATATCTGATTATACCCTGAAAATCCATCCATGAATGAAAATAGATGATTTCCAGCGGTATTGTCCACTAAAACATCAATGTGAGGCAACGGGAAATTATCTTTCGGGGTTGCTTTGTTTAGATCTCTGAAATCCACACAGATTCTTACTTTCCCGTTTTTCTTAAGTACTGGCACTAATTTGATACCCAATCCGAATAATCAGAAACCTCAATGAATCCTACTTCAAGCAACTTTTTTACTTCATCCTTGATTTGGAGGAGTAAATCTGGCCTAAATCGCCTTAATTTTTGCTTTTTAGGTTTAAAATCCTCCTTTGTTGGCAATTTGTGAACCACAATGGATGGGTCTAAACCGGGCATATCGCTATACGACCATGCAAAAACATCCAAGTATTCGGTTAGTAACTTGGTTAAATCTTGTGCCGTGCTCTCAGGCAATTTTCCCCCTATCCTCAGATTCCTAGGGTTTTCGCTTGTTCCCAAATTAATCACTTCAATGGTTTCGGGAATTTCAATCCTTCCTTGTTCAAAATTTTGCCAAATTTCTTGTGTTCTAAATTGATAATCAATATCATCTTCAAGTCTAACCCAGTAGAGTTAGAGGTGATATTGATATTTTCATTAATTATACGCGCGAGATATCCCTGAACTTCATCACAATTGTCGAATCTGGTTGAATATGAATGAGGAATGTATGAGAATATGTGAAAGCACAAACAGAAATAAATTTCATTAAACTGGGACGGTGTTTAAGTACACTTATTTGAGCATCACATAATACTGAAAAACACAAAACACAATCTAGTCTTAGATAAGTTCTTACTTAAAAGACTTAATACTAGCGCAAGGCACAGAGAACCAATTTCTCAAGATCATTTCTTTGGATGAAGCATCTTCTTTGATATCATCTGGCTGCTGGATATGATGTGGCTTTGGAAAGGAATGGCTGATGTGAGGGATTTTGATAATTGGATCATACTCCTTGTCGAGCTTCCTCCTTCTCATTTGGTTTTTCATTTCTCACTTCAGCACGAGTGGGGGAATAACCCAGTCCAAAGGTTCCCACCTGAGCTTTTTTTCATCATTCATCATACAGACTTCGTCAAACATTTGGAGCCCGAAGTCTTCTTCTCCTTCTTTTCCAATGTAAGGGACAGCCGTCTCTTTGTAAATGGCATAATCCTGTTCTCCCATAACAGTGATGAGTTGACCATTGGCTATGAACTTAACCTTCTGGTGCAGGCTTGATGGTATTGCCTGGCAGCATGGATCCATGGTCTTCCCAACAGCAGATTGAATGTTCTGGGGATATCAATTACTTGGAAAGGAATAATGAAAGTTTGAGGCCCGATGGTAACTTCTAACTCCACTTCACCTATTATATCTTTTTGACCCATCAAAAGCACGAACCACAGTAGAGCTTGTTTGATGTCTGACGGTTCAATCCCCAATAGGCTCAAAGTGGCTAAGGGGCATACATTCAAAGAGGAACCGTTGTCAACTAATACTCGAGAGATGACCTTTCCACAGCTTTTGACTACAATGAAGAGGGCTTTGTTATGTTGCCCCTTCCTCTCCCAGTTCTTCAGATGAGAAACTGATTTGCTCATTTGCAAAGATTGAGTTGATTATATGCCCCAAGGCTTCTTCTGATACACCTCTGGAACTTTCACTTCTTCTAAGGCTTTGAAAAGAGCCTCACGGTGTACATTAGAGCTAATCAGCAGACTCATGAGCGATATTTGGGCAGGTGTTTTGGCCAACTGCTCGACAACTTTGTATTCACTTGCTTTCATCAGTTTTGCCAATGCTGACTTCTCTTCATCTTTCTTCCCTTCTTCATTTTGCTGCTGTGGCATATTCACAGTTGCATTCTTCCGGTCGACTCATAAACTCTTCCTGAGCGAGTAAGGCCACCAACCATGGCCATTGAAGCATGATTAACCGCTTTATAATCAAATGGAGCGGCTTTATAATCACTCACAGCAAGGGGTATCTGAAAGGTATAGCTCTTGGGCTTTGATGAAGTTGATCCATCTTCACTGCCTTTGCCTATCTCGATTTTGATGGATCTAGGTCCACCTCGATCATGCACAAGCTCTTCTGGATCCGGAATTTCAGCGGTAATCATATTGATAACCGGTCCATGGTTTGGCAATGGGTTAGTAGAGACATTTGGAGCTTCAATGAAATCCAACTGGATGACTTTTGCATCAATAAGATCTTGGATTTTATGCCTAAGCCTCCAGCAGCTGTCTGTTGAGTGCCCGATTTGCCCCATGTGATATTCACACTTCAGCTCAGGATTGTAATTTTTAGGCCTGTAGTCTTCTAGGCGCTTCGAGGTTGATCAGATTATCGGCCCTTAGTTTAGCTAATACTTGGCTAAGGGGAACCGGAATTCGAGTGAAGTTCCGCCTGTTGAACCTTGATTGTTGATTTGGGACTGCACTTTGTTGAGTCTGATCCTTATTCTGATTTTGATTCTGATTTGTTGACAACACGAATGACTTAGTGGGGCCAGTTGCCCGAAGTGTTGACCATGCTGACGGTTGAATCTTTTCCTTTGTATGGGATTTCTTGGTGCAGTATATTTCTTTTCTTGTTGCAATTTTCCTGCTGAAATTGCATTCTCAATCCTGCATCCAGCTATCACCACTTCTGAGAAACTTGCTGATGCATGCCCAACCAGATGGGAAAAGAAAGGTTCCTCTAATGTGTTGATAAAAGTGAAAGTGAGGTCCTTTTCAGGCATCGGGGTGGTGATCCTTGCAGCCAATGCTCTCCAGCGCTGAGCATACTCCTTGAAAGTCTCTTCTTTCTTCTTCTTCAGATTGCTTAAATCCCATACCGGGCGCCATCTCAATGTTAAACTTATACTGATTAAAAAATGCCCTAGCCAACTTGTCCCAAGTATCAATTTCTGATGGTCTAATTGGGCGTACCAGGCCAAAGCAGCACCAGTAAGACTGTCCTGGAAGGTTTGCACCATCAGCTTGTCAAATTTAGTATTGCCCCATTCGTCGTACATACAATCTGGTATGCATATTAGGACAACCTGTCCCGTCATATTTTTCAAATTCGGGTGCCTTAAATTTCTCAGGGAAGGCACCTTCCTCATATTGAGGCAAATTCAGGATCGCGGTTTGATCAAAACCATCGAACGTCTTCATTTTCTCAAGCAGTTTTCTCTCCATTCTTTAGCCTGAGCTTCCAGTTCTTTCTTCAACTCAGCCGCATTAAACTCATTTGGTGACTCCTCTTGCTGAATAAGCTGTCCCTCAATTTCTTTTCCTTTCTGTGCCCTGAGGATTCTTCAGAAGTTGTGGGGTCTTAAGTTGTGCAAGACTTTGTGTTAAAGCCTGCATCTGTCAGCAATTCCAAGGAGGGTTTGTTCCATGGTGTTGAGTCTTTGCTCAGTGGTCTGGTCTGTGGGGTTGTTCCCGGTGTTAGACATCTTAGCTCGGGATCTGGTAACAATAGGGCTCCTAACCGGCTTGGCGCTATCTTTCAAGTTTTTGACTTAAACTCGAATTTGCTAGACCTGGACATTTATTTTTATTAATATTCTTTAAAGAATAAATGAATTAATATACATATGCAAGAATGTAGATATGCTATCACACAGATGCAAATGGGGATATTGACCAATGATTTAAAAAAAAATCATTTGTATTAAAAGATAATGTTTGACATAACAAAACTTCTAATGGTTTAGAAACCTTATTTCCTAGTGACTGAATCAAAACTACTTTCTAATGGTTTCAAAGAACCTTGATTCCTAAGGACTAAACCTAAACCAACTAAACCAGTCTTCTTGTCTTAGTGGGGCAACAATCTTGTCTTCCAGGGCTAGAATTTTCTTTCGAGCTGCCTTCAACTCGGCCTCTAAGAATGCAATTCTGCTTCCAGCACTTTGCAGGCGATCCACCATTTCCCTCTCTCTTTCTTGGAAATCTCGGTGACATACTTCCAGGCGAGCCGAAACAGCTTCCATGTAAGCAGTTGTTTCAGGGTCAGGTTCCGATGGTGCTGGTTGAAGGACATCGGGAGCTTCATATTGGATATCCTTATTCTTCTTCATTTGGCTAGCCACATACCACCTGGTTGCTCTATACTTCTTGGTTTCCTTACTTTCTGGCTGATTTCGAAAACTGGCTTCACCTCTCTATTTTCCCATATAGCTCGGATTTGATTTAGCTTGAATTCTTTAGCTGGTAGGATCTTGGTTGGATCCAGATAATCTAGAGTGACTTGCTCCAAATTAGGCTTGACAGTAATATCTTGCAGCATACCATACTGTCTGATAACACTTGAGGGTAATAACCAGTACAGCCGGTGAGTCCAATTAGGGGCACTGCCATGTATTCCTTGCAACTTAGGATGGCAACAGGGCTTTTGAACCAGCGAGCTTGCCACATCATGTCTTCAGGTGGCATGTCTTCAAGAATGGCAATTATATCCCATAGAGGATGATCATCTTCCATGTGGACCCTTTCAGCAAAAGATTGGATGAGATCATATTTCAGACTGATGAGGGATCCATTAGCCAATTCTTTTCCATAGTGCTTAATGTGGCTAGCAAACCAAACCATCAGTAAGTGCATGCTTGCTTTGAACTTGCCCTGTCCTTTAGACTTGATGTGATTCAGACTACGGACTTGTTCGGCTAGAAGAGCGGGAACATAGGATTTGCCAGCTAAATATTGAGAAACCAGCTCTATGACCCGGAAGTGGATGAACAAGTTGCCATTAGGGAAGAGAATGGTTGCAAAAGCAGCTACTATGAAGGCATTAACCCGGTTTTCTTCCCAAACTTCAAGTGGTATACTGAAAGTGGCTCGGTTGCTTTTAAAGTATTCAGGGGTTCCAAACCAGTCCATCAGTGTGGTTAGCCGGATGCAATATTCATTGCAATCATTGATGGCTTCAATTATTGGTCCCCTCTTGATCCAAAAAATTCTGAGATAATACGGACCGGGCTATGCTTGAAGTTCGGAACATAGATACCTTCAGAGGTAGGAGGTGCTTGGAGTAGTCTAGTATATTCCTCAATGGTCGGGCTAAGTACATGCTGACCCAAACGGAAGACAACTTCTTCAGGTTCCCATAGATGAGTGAGGGCTCGGAACATGGTGAATGGAACATGGATCTTTGGTAGGCTGAGGATTGGGCCTAATCTATCCTCAATGAATGACTTTTGGACCGGACTAAAACTGACAAACCATCGGTCCAGTAGGAGCATTGGATCTTTGAAAGGTTCCACTCGATTTTCTCTAATAAGGCGAGCCCATAAGCTATCGCTACTGTCGGTTGAAGACATCATTTTCTGGAAATTTTTTCAAGGTATAAGCTAATATTTACTTAATTTTTTGACAGCTTTTATATTTTTTAGAATTTTTTTTTTTTTTTAAGTATTTACATATACATTTATATTTCAACTCCATTTTTTAGAAAAAGTTGGTCATATCCCATGCTAATGAATGCATGATTTGGTAAGGTTCTATAGGTTCCCCGATTTAGTGGTACTAAACCGGAGTGGAGGACATTTCTTGATCTAGAGGGTGGAAAGCCACAGCCCCGGACCTTACTTCGTCCTCCTCGCTTAGGCTCTTAAGACGGCCCTGGTACGACCGTATCTAGCACACAATCATGCTAATGCAAATGCATGCAAATGCAAATAAACAACAAGCTTTTACTTTCTATTTTACATACTTGCAAGGTTAGTATATATTTACAAAACAATTATTCAATATAATATACAAATAATATATATTCACATGGTAATTTAAAAATAAGCAAGGATAAATTCAAAATTTTAATTCCGAAGTGGCTAGCCCTCTTTTTTTTAAAAAAAATTAAATAATCCCCAGTGGAGTCGCCAAGCTGTCGAGCCTGGATTTTTCCACTATCTGGTTCATTTCTCCTAACCCGATTCACATTAAACCCGAACCCATTTAACATGAATCCTCGACTAGGGGTTAAAAGAAATTTTAATTTTTGAAAATTTTAGAGTCGCCACCCGATATAAATCGGGAAAAAATAAAAAGCTAGGATCAATGGGTCGGTTGATCCTAACTTAGCTACTAGTCTGCGAAAATTTGATTTAAAAACAAACTTTTAAAACCAGATATCATGGATTCGGGGGCTAACCTATTAAAACCAAATCGGTTACCACTTTCGGAATTTTAAATTTATAATCTATCCTTTCATGCTCAAAAACTCAAGTGAAAAATTATAGCACAAATATTTACAAGTCATCATTCATTTTTATTTTTTATTATTTTTTTTAGAACATGAATATCAACAAAATATCTTATATTTACAAAATATTTATTCACAATATTTAAAAAAACAAAAATTTTTTTTTTTAATGTCGCCCCGCAGGTGCCTACGTACTCGCTAATCGAGATCAGACAAAACGTAGTTCTTTTAAAAAAGAACTTAGTTTGTTGATCATTTTATATTTTTGAACTTTCTCACTTTAAGTTCATTAAATTTTAAATTTTTATGAAAATCATTTTTGATGATCCTATGATCTAATCAATTGATTTTTATTTATGAAAATACAATTTTTCTAAGTCCAAAAATCATTTTTTTTTTCAAAAATTTTGGTTTTGGAAAATCCAATTTTGTCATTTTTATTTATTTTATATTATTATTATTTTATATTTTTTATCATCACATAAATTCACAAATATTCAAAATATTTTACAATACATTAAAATTATTTTCATGCATCAAATACGCATTTCTAAAAGCAATTTATGTATAAATACATATTAAAAATATTCAAAAATATCAAAAAAATAAATTTATATGAAAAATAATTATTTTGATTTTTCTGGATTTTTCTGAATTTTTCTGAATTTTTTTATGAATTTTTGTGAATTTTTTACTAGTTTTTGCTATTTTTTGAAATTAATTATATAATAAAATAATAATAAAATAATGTGGACTGACCTGGGCTGTTGGATGTTCTCGGATGCGATCTGGATCGTCTGATCTGAAGACCAATCCTAGCCGTCTGATCTCGTTGACTCGATCTGGGGCGTTAATCACCTTGATTGAATCTAGGCCGCTGATCTGCTTGATCAAATATGGACCGTCTGATCTGGATGATTGAATCTAGGCCGCTGATCTGCTTGATCAAATCTGGACTGTCTGATCTAGATGATTGAATCTGGGCCGCTGATCTGCTTGATCAAATCTGGACCGTCTGATCTAGATGATTGAATCTGGGCCGCTGATCTGCTTGATCAAATCTGGACCGTCTGATCTGGGCTGACCGTTGACGTTGACCGTTGACCAGTGGGCGGGTTGGACTTCGGATTTTCGGGTAGGATTTTCGGGTCGGATCTGACCCGATCGGGCGAAGAAGATGAAGTCGGTGGTTTCAAACGCTTCATCGGCCGTCCCTGGTGGTTGTTGACCTCCACAAGTTTGTCGGCCCGACTCCTATGGTGGTGGCGCGTCCGTTGGTGGTGGTGGTTCTCGCCCAGAACCACCAGAAGCGGCGGTTCGCGGTGGTGGTTGCCGGCAGCTCAATCGGAAATTTAAAAAAAATTTGCAGAACTCAATTCGAACAAATTGATCAAATCTAAGCACACTTGATCACTTTAAACTTGTTCCTAAAGCTCCTCAAACACTCAAATTGGATCGAAATTGATCCAAGATCTTCGAATTTCAAATTTTCTCTCTTAAGAACCCTAAGCTTCGAAATTTCAAATTCTTTCATTCTGATTGTGTTTGTTGAAATTGAATTGTGCTTTTTGATCATAGTATCCTCTATTTATAGATTGCAAGCTCAATTTTACGTTTCGTATTGCTTCAGAAACGAATCTATTTTTGCCTCTTCATTTTGCACGAATTTAATCCAATAATTCGTGTTTAATTCGTTTTAAACCGATGAATTGATGATTGATCTTTCATATTCTTCATCAGATCATCCAATGTGGGTAGATGAATCACCCAATTTCATCAATTCTTGTAAATCCTCATTAATGGACAATTGAAGCTTCATAAATTGCATTTTTTTTTCAATTTTTTCAATATGAATTTTGTGACTTTTGGGTTACTTTTACACATGACTTGTGTATTGATCTTCATATTCCATGTCTACTTTGCAATGGATCATCAATTTCAACAATTAATGATGTTTTGTCAGTTAAAAATTGATGCAATGTAAGGCAAAAAGTCACTTTGAGGAATAAGATGATAAAAGGCAAAAATTTGCTTTGCTCGGTTTTGAACCTGGGTCCTTGAGCTTGGGTGTGTATTTGGGTTAATGTGTTTAATCAACAGGCATTTGGCCTGTGCCTTGATCATTAGCCAACTTCATCAATACTTAAGGCTTTCAAATGATGAGTTTAATTAAACAAATAATTTCTTTAAAACAACTTATACTAGAATTTTGTATATATCAAGCTCAAATAATAATTTCTATTTTTCCTCTCATTTTTTTTTTTCATTTTTTCTCTCATTCTTTTTTTTTTATTAATTCTCTTTTTGGCTTTTTCTTGATTTTTATGATTTTTTTCATTTTTTGTGAGTTTAATATAATACTAATTCTAATTACAAATTAAAGCCTTTAAGTTGGGCAAAAATTGGGTGTCTACAGTGATATTATTGATTGAGTTAAGTAAAGTCGAGAAATGGCTAAGAATCCTAAAATGAGATTATTTTTCATTTTGGATAAAATTATCTAGAAGATATAAGTATTCGAGTACTTATATAAACTCCCTAAGCGTTGTGATCGTTACTCAAGTTCCCCCAGAAATCCCTATTGTCCAAAGTTTGAATACTCCAGTGTTGTTTAACTAATTAAGATTAACTAATAATCTATGATTGTGACATTTACATTTGTTTAAGTATGTGTGGATCACTTTGCATTTGTATTCATTACTTGTGTACTGGCCTTTGGCTCACATTTTAACTATTTCAAGTGACGATCAAGACGAGTTTTATGCAAATATCGGATATGGTACCAACTTTGAGGATTTCCTAGATGACCTAAAGGATTAGATATGACTATGGACCAAGATGGAATTCCTTTTTGTAATAGACTAGTTATGAAATATGTTGATGTTTATATTAGATGATATAGGTTTAATTACCTTTTGCACCTTTATATATGGCTTGTAAGAAGCCTTTGTCTATAATATCTAAACCTAGCTAGATGTATATCTAGAACTCATTTCCCTTGTAATATATGATAAATATGATGTTGTGTTTTTATTACAAGTTTTTTTTTTTAAAAAAATCAATAGTTTTCAAATTTATTAGTTGAGATATTGTGGGTTCTAGCAATAATAATTCAAACACTTTCTAGGACAACCTTACATATAATTTACATATTATATGCGGTTGGGGAGCTATTATCACCTGTTTTTATTATAGGGGTGATAGCGGGTCCTTACAAAACTCCTACAGCTTAAAGATTGAATTATCTCCAATTCTGATTCAGTTTGATCTCAAATGTGCTTTTAATTAAATTTGATTGGACGTTTGTAATTAGTGACTTGAACTTAAAGTTATGGTTTTTAAAGGAGTGGTGCACTCTTTTAGACATATGATTGATTTCAATTAAATAGATCGAGAGATCATTCAATTTAATAGATCTGTGGTTGCTAATGGAGTCGATCTTAACTACTTCTTGCGAGGAATGGAGTGAAAAATTTCTATCACTTGTTTTGAAAATTCATTGAGCTGTCTTTTCGAAATAATGGATTCCTATTATTTATGTAGGTCTAACTGAAACTTTAAATTATTAGTTTTAGCTAGATCTAAAAGTACTGACTTCGAAAGAAGCTTTAGTATAAATTAGAGAATCTGGCGGTATAAACACACAATTCAAACAACTTTTAAAAAGTTTATTGCTTTTAAAAAATCATTCTAATAAGGAATTGGTGAAGCAACCCTGAGCTACTATTTCATAGAAGTTACAAGCTTATCTCTTATTTTACCCATTAAACATTTATGTATATTCATAATTAGCATAGTTTATTTTTCTTTATGTTTTTCTAACCTTTCTTTAGTTAGACAATTAATGAGGTTTGAGGGTACACTCGCTACCAACCATTCCCTTGGAACCGACCTAAATCATTATCTATGCTACATTTGATGGGTGCGCTTGCTTATGAGACCATAGTTTTTGAATCTGATTTAGAAAACATTATAAATTTGAAAAACTCAGTCAATGATCAGTGTGAATTGAAATTAATTTAATCCAAACATCTTTACACACACGCATAAACCAAGTTTTCTAATGTCGTTGCCGGGCAATGGTGTTGGATTCAATAATTTTTTGAAGCCCAACAGGGCAATAGTGGAAATTAATTTTCCATTTATTGTTCTAGCCGCTTTAACTTTGTAAATATTTCTTATATATATTTGTTGAGCTTTGTAAATATCTTTTGTAGAGCTAACCTTTTTTTATCTCTATATATTTATTTGTTTGTTCTCTTTTCTATACATCTGCTGTAAAATTTTGTTGTATAATATTTCTATTTTATGTCAATTCTTTAATCTTTTAATTCATTTTTTTGTATACTTGTTTCTTGTTTTGTTGATTCCTTATTCTTTTGTTCGTTATTCTTTAATTCATTCATTCTTTGTATGTATTTTTGTTTTACCCTGATTTATTTCTAAATAAAAATGTAGGCATATGACTAGGAGTCAATCTAAATTCTTATTTTGTTTGATCCAAAACCACAATGTATAGGTTGAAAAAGCAAACAATAAAAAATGACTGACCATGGTGAATTCAGGAAGATAATGAATAGCTTAGGGTAAACCAACCCTGAACTATGATTGATTTCTACAAACCCAACCTTGATGGAGCCATACTAGCATCAATAGACCAGGGTTGCTGCTAACAACTTTGAGATTAAACCCAATATCATCCAAATGGTTCAACAGATGGTCCAATTCGATGGCTTACAGGATGAGGATCCAATAGCCATCTGCAGTAGTTTCTGGAGATTTGTGATACATTTAAGATAAATGGTGTGTCTGAGGATGCGATTAAGTTTGAGGTTATTCCCATTTTCCCTCAGAAGAAATGCAAAAAAAATGGTTGAATGGATTACTAAAGGGCTCCATCTCCACTTGGCAACAAATGGATGAGAATTTTATGAGGAAATATTTCCCAACTTCTATGATAGCCAAGTTGAGAGCTGACATTGCTTTGTTCCTCTAGATGGATTCTGAAACATTGTATGAAGCTTTCGAGAGATGGAAGGAGTTGCTGGTAAGATGCCTACACCTTGGATTGCCTGAATGGACCCAGGTACAAACCTTTTATAATGGATTAAATTATGAGGCTAGACAATTGATAGATGCAACTACTGGAGGAAGTCTGAATTATAAATCCCCTGAGGAGTGTTTAAACCTGTTTGAAAATATGGCTAACAGTCATTATTAATAGTCATCTGTGTGAGCTAAGAACGAGAGATCAGGAGTTTTTGAGCTTGATGTTGTGTCAAATTTGACTACTAAGATTGAGGCTCTATGTAAACCCCTCATTTTAGAGTAATCATAAGCCTTAACCCTAAGTCGGGAAGTCACCGAAATCTTAAGTCAATAGATATCAAGTTAAACCCTATAGTTTAGATCCGAAAATTCCGTGTTCGTAAACCGAGAAGTCAAAAATTAAGTAAAGTGTGTAGAATAGTCCATAATAATATTTGATTTCTTAAAAATATCATATTGGTTTATTTTCGGCTTATTTCAAACCCGATTGGATACTGCTTTTGGAAAGCGTGTCCTGGGGCTTGGGAAACTAAAAATATATCTTTAATATTTTTAGACTTATATTTTCATAACAATTTCAAAAATATCGAGTTCATAATTTTTCAGAATCTAAAAATATTAGTTATAGCTTATATAAGCATATTTTGACCGTAACGGTAACTTATTTGTTGAAATGCTAAAATAATTCAATTGATTATTTAATTTGATTTATGAAAATTCTACCACTCATTTAAAAATATTTTTATTAATTTTATTTTATATATTTTTCTTAATAAAAAACACTTTTTCAACCCATACTTCAAGTACACTTCAATTGTTACTTCTACACATTAATCATGTTTTCTTTCACTCATTCTACACTTCATTTCCCATGCATGGCAACTGACCACACTCCTAAAAAACAACCACTTTTCTTTTATTTTAATGATTTATTTAATGATTTAAAGTCTCTTTTAGTTAGAAAATTAAGTAACACAAGTTATACTTTCAAACTTCAAATTACAAACTAACTACACTTCTCTCTCTTTCCCTATTGAATTCATGCCAGCCCCCCCAATTTCTGCCATGGTTTTATTTTTTTTCTTTCAATTATTTAATACACATTAACACACTCCTCTCTCTATTTAAAGCCTCTTACTTATTCACTTTTCTTCTTTGCAACTCTACATCATTTACTCTCTCTTTTTCCTCTCTTTAACTCTTTCTTAGCCTTGTTCTTTCAAGGAAACCAAGCTGCCCCCATCTCAAATTCTTGCTTCCACATTCCATTCCTGAAGATTCTTTAAGTAAACCTTCTTAAGCTTCCATAGATACTATAGGTTGATTATATGGAGGTTTCATGCATCAAATGACTCTCCATAATGCCTAAAGGCTAGAGATGATGATGCCAAAACTTTGAAACACTCCTCTTGTTTATGATCCATATTGATATTGCTATATTTGTCGTCTTTAAGACTATATTATCTTCATATTTGTATTATACTTTATAGATCTAATTTTTATGAAGCTTTGGTTATGTTTATGTTTAGATCTATAGGTTTAGAGCTTACTACCATGTATTTCTTTTATATTTATGCTCATATTATGTGTAGATCTTAGATTTGAACTTCGATAAAAATAGTGAAATTCGTATCTAGGCAAGACCTATATTTAAAAACCCTCTTCCAAGTCTTAAAATAAAAGTTTTAGTTGAAAAAATGAAGGTTTAGTGGATGTATATCATCAAGACTTCTTTTTACAAGAATCAAAGGTGGTTTTCAAAAGTTACTTTCAAAAATAAAAATCTTATTTTCGGATTTAGGCCAAGACATGGTTTAAAAACATGTTTTACAACTCAAAAATAAATATTTTATTCAAGAAATGGAAAGCACTTAAGTTAGGATATGTAAAGGATGATTTTTCATAAGTCTTGATGGATTTTATCAAAAGATATGTTCAAAAACAATTTTCAAAAATTCGGATCTAAGCCAAGACCCATTTTTGAAACCTATTATCTAACCTCAAAATGAAGATTTAGACAAAATATAAAGGGCTCTTGGTATAGATATCCTAAGGATTGAATTTTCATAAGTTTAGATGAGTTTTCCTAAAAGGTATTTCTAAAATAGAGAGTTTTGGAAAAGACAAGTTTAGGTCTTATTTTCATTCTAAAACTCAAGGAAGAAATTCGGATTTAGGAAGAGATGAATTTTGGAAACCTTATTTTAGACTTCAAAACGAGAGTTTTATGTGGAAAATGGAATGCTTTGATAATGGGTGACATAAGAAAATTATTTTCATTGAGTCATGGTAGCTTTAGCAAAGGATTTTTCTCAAAACAAGAAAATGAGTTTCAACTCAAAATTTTGGTTTTTACAAAAGTAGATTCTTGGAATTTTCATTTGGATAATATCATTAGGATCATATAAGTATTTAATCTTTTATCTTTAGCTAGAAGTTCTCTTTACAAGTGTAGAACCAATATAAGTTTATCTAAAAAGTTAAATGGAACAAAAGTAACAATTTTCAACAATAAATCAAAACTAGAATTTTCGTAACCTTGCTATACAGTAGCTTTTCGACCCTCAAATAACCTTGGATGTTTTATTTAACTTGGGAAATGAATAGATATTGTGAAGTAGATAGAAATCGATGTATAATATGCGCAATTCTAAGTTAAAATGAGTTGGATATGACCATTTTAAGTTAGGATTCCAACTTAGGCGAAAATTGACGAACTTAGTAATTAGAATTGTTAAGTTTATTAGAACTTTATGAGAAATACTCATTGAGGGTATTCCTTGTACTTAGATGAATTGGAGGACGGATTTCCACTTCCCTAGGACTACTACAACTAGTGGATTTCTCTCTATGGCCGAGTGAGTTCATTTCTTAAATAGTTGTGCTCATATATATGCTTATAATCGTAGTGGCATTAGAATTAGGAAAAGATAAAATGTGATGAGTTATGATCTAATCTTGGTTGAATGAATGATAAGTATATCGAGACGAGACTTGTTGCAAAAACATTGTATGAGTTAGTATAAGCTTGAATTATCTGAAATTCTTTATGATCGCTCTTAACTTACCTAATTAACATGGCACGATTATATGAATAAACTGTACATGCATATCACATAGTGAGTCATATTGCATTGGCTAATATACCTTTGGTGGGATGACAGTATATTAGCGGAAGGCGAAGGGGCCTGTGTTAACATTAAGGATGCGAGATCGCTTAAGTTAACGGAAGTGGGGTAGGCACTTAAAACTACCATAATGAAACAATAGAGGTTGTATAACTAAGAGAAAGAGATCGGGGTTATGGTTGCATAACTTATGGACCACCTTACTCAAGATTGGAATTGTGGTTGCATGATTTATGGACCACCCCAACCCCGAATGGAGGCATAAATCCATTCACATATGGCTCTCGGAAAGTCATATGCTTGTATGCTCATTTGCTTGTGCATTTCATATGGTTGTTAATAACTTATCTGTTATATACTGTTATTGAGTATTAAATATTTGGAAATGAATCTCACTAAGTCTGTTAGCTTATACCCCTATAGTTTTTGTTGTAGTGTTCCCATTTTTGGGTTGTTCCGAGAGAACAATTTTCACAGGTCTATCTTTTTTATTAAGGAGCTTTTGAAGAAGTCGGGACCTAGCTATAGGCGTGGACTTCTAGGAAAATCTCTTTAACATAAACTCTGATGTTTGTAAGATGGATTTAGACTAAATAGACTTATATTATTTTGGGGAGGGTATTGCCCCCTTGACTTTTGTAAAGACTTAACTTATTTATCTTGTTGTGATTTCTATTCTTAATGCTATTGTATGCCTTCTTATGACTATTCGAATCAAAGTGTGATCCTAAAAATTATGCAAGTACACCTTACACCCGGTATATAAACTTATGGATGACTAAGGTTGTCATACTTATGTTTAAATATCGAGTGTGGTGGACTGTCGCATTTTGGATATCCTTTGGGGCGTGACACTCTGAGCAAAAAAGTTAAACACTTGTTTGTGGGAGAAACTAGGTGAATATGATTGCTGAGTTTCCACACCAAAATGTTAAAGGAATGACCTCTGAGAGTTGTGAATTTGTGAACAACTTTTCTGACCAAAAGACTGACCCTTATAGTAACACTTACAATCCTGGTTGGGGGAACCATCCAAATTTCTGGTGGAGTAATAGTAATTTCTAAAATCAATTGAACACACCCAATTTCAGAAACAACTAGTACAAGGGTCAGGAGCTTATCCAGTAAACAATAAATCTCTTGAAGATTTAGTTTCCCAGTTTATCAGAGCTTTTGAGAATAGACAACAAGGAATAGATGCTACCTTGAGAAATCATACTGCTGCCATTCATAATTTAGAGAACTAGCTTGGCCAAATTTCCAAAATTTTTTTAGAGAGACCTTTAGGATCATTACCTTCAAACACTGAGCCCAATCCGCATGATCAAACGAAGCAAAAATGATTTTTAGGATGATTATCCTGCATCTTCTGTTCTGTTGTCTTTGATAGAATGATTTGGTTGTTTTAAGGGATAAGAAGAATAACAGAATGATTGATAGGATAGAAGAGGTCCTAAGACAAAATCTATGTCTAAAACTCTTTTATGATGAATGCAATGGATTAATTTTGTTATATCATGTGCTTGAATGGAATGATTGATGAATAAAGTTCTATATTACTTTATGAAAATTTTGTGTAGGTACAAGTTTCAGCCTTGACAATTTTGAGATGAATTATAAAGTCAAGCCTCATTGTCGAGCCCTCATTTGAGCCTCAACAATGTTAAATTCTTTTATGAATAAAATAATGGAATTTTTGTCTTCTCATTATTTAATTCTTTTCAAATAAGCTGCGACTTTGTTTTTTAGTTGAGTGTCGTTTATTCTTTATTTCTTTAGTCATAAATAAATAAAATAACATTTTTTGTGATTTTCTGCCTTGGTTCTTAAGAAGTTTTGAAAAGCAATAGATTGTTCATTCTGCACTCAACATAAACACTGTTCTTGCACTCGAAAAATTTCTCTTTCTTGCACTCACAAACTTTGCACTAAAAATCTTTAAAAAAAATCCTTCAAATATCTCCAAGCTATAATCATATCAGGTATGTTTTTTCTTTTTTTTTTTAATTTATTTTCGTTGTTATTATCGAATGTTTTTATATATAAAATTTTTAGGGTTTCAAGATTTTTGTATGAACTTGATAAAAATGATGGACTTCTATTTTTAAAGTAGTTTGTTAAGTAATGTTGTTCTTAAAACTTTGAGTAAGCAGTTATAAACTTCATTTTCTCCTCGCACTCATTAGTCCTGTTGAAACCCTAGTTTGTCTTTGATTACTCAAAATGATGATAGCAAATTAGAAATATGTGTTTCAAGTTTAGGTAAGTATGATCTAATGTATATTTTCTCTTTTTGCAGAACAAATGGCACCAAAAGGCAACAAACCTAATTCCAAGTAAGTACCCAAGCTCTTGAAAACTCATCTGTTGAGGATAGGGATATGTTTGATTTGTTTTTGTCCCAAAAAAAGATAGTAGAAAAATGCTGTAGTAAATTGGGAGTTGTTAAGAAATTTTGGGATGGAAGAAGAATTTCTTAAATATTTTGAAAATATTGTATGGAGGAGAGTGTTTAAAATCAAGGAGGAAGTATGTTGGCACTACTTTAGCCTTTATGGCTAGTTTGAAAATGGAAGGAGAAGTACCCAGCTTAGATAGTGTAGTAAAGTTTTATACTTTTGGAGAATATAAAGAGGTCCCAATGAGGACATTAATCTATGCCATGGGGTTGTATGATAATGAAGGATATCTGGACGGACCAGAATTTCAAGAGCTGCCCTTATAAATACCTAAAAAAGATTTTAGGAGATTCTTAGAAGTGGAGGTTGACGGTAGGTTTGCTCTTTCAAGGACCACGGGTCCAAGTTTAGAAATAAGAGTGTGCGGATGCTGCACTATATGCTGATTAAGAGCATTTTCTCTCAACTGGAGGGAGGGTTAACAGTCTCTGAAGCGGAGCTGCACCCAATTATCAGCATTGTAAGGGGGATTAAAATAAATATAGGATTATTGGTAGCTTGTAGGTTGAAGTATAAAGCCACACTAAATTGCAAGGGCATATTCCTTAGTGGCTTGATCATAAGGATTTTGAAGAACTTAGGAATGTGGCCAGGGCAGGGGCCTACTAATATAGTTTGTAAGTATAAAGAGCTTCAAAAGAAAGCTTTTAGAGATTAGAGGTAAGTAGAAGTGTGTACCACAGTAGAGCTAAGATTGTACCATGACCCACTAGTTGAGCCCCAGTCTTTTCAAGACTCAGCTACACCAGCTGTGCAGCAAAGTTATGAGCTACATATCTCCCCTCCACAAGAAGAAACCCCAATAGCCTAACCCGAAGCTTCTGCATCAGAAGCTACACTACAAACCTCTTCAGCAAACTTCCATAGATTAGAAAATGAAGTTATTGAGATGAAGGGAAGGCCTGCTGATTTACAAAAAGTACTAAAGAGGGTATGGACAATCTAAGGAATATGATGCCCAATATCTTAGAGGTAGTCTTAAAGTTACATAACATCCAAATCACCCTCTCCATAACCTATCTTGATAGAGTCACATCCTGATGATAATGATGCCAGACCACCATACCCACACACATATACATCACCCATACCATACACTGAAAATCTTGAAACTACAACCGAAATACATTTACCCCCTGTACATAAAGAACCATACACATCACCATCAACACAAACCCTAAATACAAAACCATTACAACAATTGGCAGAGTCACTTGCTCATAACACTTCTGAGGACAATGAAGCCATTGTTCAAACACAACCAATTCTTTTACCTCAACCACCAATAATGGAGACTATAGAATCAGCTCCAATTGTATACACTTCAATAAAGAAAAAAGGACATAACACCACCATAAAAAAGAAAGAGAATGATCCTTCCAGAAGACCTAGAGTTGGACAAAAGTTCAACATAACTGGTTATATAAGAGACAACAGTAGAGCTAGTTTTAGTAGATGATTCAGCTGTTTCTTCAACAGAAGACTCTGATAGAAGTACAACCTTAAGTTGTTAAGTGATCTAGTACAAAAGATTGTACAAGAGGCTAGGTTAGAAGAGAGAATGGCAGTAGAAGACAAGCCTATTGAGGAGGATTCCAATGAAGTTGCCATAATAAAGCAAGAAATAATAGAAGAAGTAGCACCTCCACAAGAAACAGCCTTAAAGCCAGTTTTAGTATATGCTCTAGGTGTTTCAAATGCTATACCTCTTCAATAAGCACCACCTAAGTGCGCAATTTTGGAAGTTATGGAAAGAATAAATGTTGCAAGGAGATGGGAGGAAGAGACGGATAAAGCATGCCAAGATAGAATGTGTGCACAGGAGCAGTGGCAGAAATAGTATAGAGAAAGAGAGGCTCAGAGGCAATCTAAGGATGAAAGATGGTCCATTGGAATCCCTGAGGAACACACTCCAACATGGGATAAAGTTGAAACTTTCTATCCTTCATGCCTCCAAATAGAAGCAGCCACAAATCATGAAGAGGGGAATACTTAAACAGAAACCCCTGTGACTCATGATACTCAACAACAACAGCGACAACTCCTTCTTGATGCTCCCCAACAAAACAAGGAGGATTCCATTACAATAAATCAATTGTTGGAGGCTACAAGAACAGAGGGAAAAAGAAAAATGAGGAAGTAATTGAAATGAGAGTTAATCAATCTCACCAAATATCAGAGAAGAAAACGAAAAGAATTGTTTAGATGAAGGCTTATTTCACTAGAGTTGAAGTTGGGAGCTTAACAAAAGCCATAGAGGCTGAAAAGAAGAAAAGAGCATAAGCTCGACTTCAAACTCAACAAAAACTAATAAATGGATCATCTTAGCCAGATATAATTGAAGCTCTTCAGGGAATAGAGGAATTGGCTGAAGATAATGAAGGCTTATATGATGACAACCTCTTGTACACTAAAGATGAAGAGGAAAGGAATAGAGAAGAAGAAGCTAAGAAGAAGAGATTAGCTCAATTAGAGAGTGATGTTGCCTATGCCCAAAGACTACAAGAAGAGTTGAATAGAGAAAAAAAGGCATCACAAAAATATAAGGAAATTAGTCCTCCACCAGATCCTACCAGTGAAGCCCCTAGAAGTCAAGCCAGTAGAGTTAGAGGCAGGATTTATGAAAGAGGCAGAGGAAGGATTACTAATAGAGATAGAGGTAGGAGTTATAACAAGGTTAGAAGACAAAGGAAGAGGAGGAAGGAGTAGAGACCCCTATGAAGACCTTCCCAAGCCAAGAAGAGGAAGAGGGAAAGAATTTAGTAGAAACTTTAGATATTGGCTAGGAATGGACAATTAAGGATTTTTTTTTTGTTTATTCTTTATTCTTTATTATTTTAATGTTCTTGTAATATATATACAATATTCTTTATTATTTATTCATTCAATAAAATGCAGATTCTTTCTCATTCTTTATGAATTGCTTTTTGTCCATAACTCTATCAAAAATCTGATTGAGCTTCGATAATAACATATGTTTTGCTAAGTTCTTTGTGTTAATAGACTTAAATAGGTATCGACAAGACAAATTTGACTATCGAGCTTACACTGAGAGAAGTTTTCTTCACTTCTTAATTCTTTTAAATTGTGCATTAAATAAAAATTGCTTTGATAAATTGAATCCTCTAACTGTTTATATAGATGATAAACATTGAGGACAATGTTTAACTTAAGTGTGGGGGAGGGTTAAGCAAGATCAATGGGTTTAATAACTTAATTAATTGCATGAATAGAGTATTTACTAATATAGATCAAGTTTCCCATGCAAATTTATAAGAACTCAATGAAATGGTTAAAATTTGACAAAATTTTTCCGAAAAATCACTTAGCTAAATGAATTATGAAATTGTCTTGAAACTGAACAATTTTCACCTTGTTTAAATCAATTGATAGTATCCATGTGAAGTAGTTTTACTTATTACTTAGTTTAGAATTTTAGAGCTAGAATTAGCTTAAGGTCTTTAGTAAGGCTACTCAAATTGTCTTATAAAAGCTTAAATGATTTGTATGTTTTCCAAATTAGTCATTTTGAGAGCCGTTTTAACTTATGGTGAATGCTCAAATGATAATCATAACTTGATAATTTTTCCTTGTGCATTATAACTAAAAACAAAACAAAAGTTAAATATAAAACATGTGCTTAAAATTGGAATGGGCTTGGGTTGGTCCCTCAGAAACGTAACTGTAAACCCCTGAAATTTTCATAATTTTTACAAAATAATCATAGAAGTCAGAAACTAAAAACCAAAATCGTGAAAATCAACCCAAGTTAAAATCAAAATTCTAAATAAGATCAAACACGAGAATTCTTAATCTTGAGAAAAAGAGAACCCTAAAAACACAATAGAAAATTTAACTATCGATTGATTCAACATTCATACACCAATCAAATCATCTATTCGATTCCTAACACGCAAATCAAGACAATATATTCAAATAATGTTCGACAACGAAATACTAACATCTTAAATCCTTCAGTGAATTTTAGAATAAAAAATTTCAATTTTCACCAAAAGTTAAACTGAGTCAACTAATAACCTTAGACTCGGTTAATTGATCTCGAGAACTAAAAAATATTAAATAATCACAAATAAAATGAAATAAACCATAGATGTTGAACTAAAAATATAATAAGGACAAAACTCCAAAATTTTATAATCATACGAATAAAATCAATAAACCGGAACCCTAAAAGTCAACAAAGCTTACAACTAACCCTAGTGTTTAAGATCCAACAATCCCGCGCTCTTAAACCCTAAACAACGAAATTGAAATAATTATTGATAATAGTTTGTAATAATATAGGGAAGCTTAGAAATATCAAATTCACAAATTTCTAATGTCTTTCGGATCCGAATGGGATTAGTTTTCGAAAACCATGCCCTCGTACATCGGACGGAAAAAATATTCCGACAATACTAATAGACTTGTAAAAATATAAGGTTTTCAAAAATATCAGTTTTAGAATTTTTTTTGTAACTAAAAATTACAGTATCGCATTTATACACATATTTTTATTACTACCGGTATTTTAATTGTCTAGTATACTATTCATAGTACTTTTTATACTATTCATTTCTATTCATCTATCTCTACTTTTTCTAGTACCTATTCTTACAACCTATATGCCTATTTCTTATAATTTTCTTTTCCCATAAAAATTATACACCACATATTACTAAACTTCTCTTACACTTTTCTTATGAAATTAATTTTTAATCATTTTTCTCTCTCCTCCCCCTTCATTGCCATCCACCGCTCTCTCTCTTCGCCCTCCAATTATTTTCTTTTTTAATTAATTTAATTATATCTAATTTTCACTCCAAAACTCTATAAATACCCCTTTCCTCCTTCATTCTTTCACACAACTCATTTTACTACCAAAACTCTCTCAAAATCTCCTCTCAAATACTCTCCCATTACTCTTCCAAAAACACTCCCAATCTTTCTTCTTCTTCATACACAAAACCCATTCGCTCATACTACTATCAACCTCTATTTAAGTAAAAAAAAATTCATATCTCTACTACCATGTCATGTAACTTTACATGACCATAGTGTGAGTTTTCTAAACTTAATGTTATGGAAGCTACACTATGTTCATGTATTGTTCTTGTTAATGAACATCCATTTCTATATTTTTATGTTGTTATTATACTTTGCTAGTATTATTGTTTTTATTATGCGAATTTCTTATTCGTATCTAACTAAATATATTTATGTATTTATATATAATCTTTAGAGCATATAAGCTCACTTGTTATTTATTTATTTTCATGCCTTTGCAATTTATTTATTTCATGCTATTTTAAGACTAGTCTTTCTAGTTTTAGATTTGTCCTTATCGAGTCAAAATAACATTTTCTTTCTTTTTTTTATTCTTTTTGGGACTAGTCTATTCTTAGTCCCGGGATGCCTTGATAAAGATAAGACTCCCAATACTTGACAGGGTTACCTTAATGAAGCTAAGGTTCCCAATATTTGATATTTTTAATACTTTGCTTATTATTATTTGCTTCTAGTTTCTTTCTCATATTCTTATTATTTTACATGCTCATAATACATGCATCTACATAATGATATTATCTCAACTAAATTAAAAGTGGAATTTTTCTTTAATAAAGGAACTTGAAACCAAATTTTCTATTATGTGACTTGTCATTAAATAATGGAGTTATTATCAATAACATAGAAATGGAATAATATAAGTTTTCTCAATCTTTTCTCAAATAACAAAGATAGCTTTACTAAGAAAATATAGGAAATAAACACTTTCTTTTCATAATATGGTAACCTAAGTAAAATAATTTGTTAGTATTCAAAGTTTTCACAAAAAACTTAAGATTAAACTCTTTTCAACTCCATAACAAAATCAAGAAGCAAACTAGTTTTGAAAGTTAAGATAAAATCAACCCATAAAGTTATAAACCCACTTAGGAAAATAATGATTTTCAAATTTCTAAAGAAGAAACTTATTTTCAAAGAATATAAATATGATAAGATTAAAAACAAAGGTTTTATCAATAAAAAGGATTTTTTTCAAATAAAATTTGTAGAGAAAATAAAAGACCAAGTTTTAGAAAACAAGAACTTATATTTTAAACAAGAAATATAAGAAGAAAAGACTCATTTTCTAAAACCATTCTAAATATAAATTTATAAATAGGTTATTAACAACTTAGTAAATTTTTTATAACTTTTGATTTTTATCACTAGAAGTAAAAATTATAAAAGACCAAAGTTAAAAAAAAATTTACTTGTTTTGGAGAAAGGAATGAGGAAAATAAAATAAGAATATACTCATTTATAATAACCTAGGAAAATATAAAGTTTCTTCAAAATACTTGAAAAGAAATTTGTCAAGTTAAGTTTTAACACTTTAAAATGAATTATTTTATGAAATAAATTGTTGAGACACTACCATTAGAATTTTTGCATATAAAGTGAGCTCATCTATATACTCAAAGTATTTATTAATTATATATATATATATCTATATTTTTACTAAAGGATTTTTGAATGAAGTTGAGTTGGAAAATTGTTTCACAAAATCTGGAAATATTTGTTTTGAATCTGTACCATACGGTTTCGGAACCCAAATGACCTTATGTGACAAAAATAATGTCACGCCCCATAGGGTACCCTAAATGTAATAGTCTGCCACATGCCATATAAGACCCACGAATTACTACCTTAGTCCTTTGGGAGTCTTGTATAGATGTAAGGCATCCCTTTACAACAATAGAATACTTGAATCGATGGAGATAAAGAGTTTAAATCGACATTCAATAGCATTAGAATATAAATCAAAACACACATAAATAGTTACATATACTAAGGCGCATTCCCCTGCAAAAGAATATTGTTAAGAGATCTATTACAGTCATCCAGAGTCCTTCGGCTTCCTATGGAAGTCTAAACAGAAATGAATATAACTTCTAAAGGAAATGCCTAGCTCCTGTACTTGAGCCGTAGGGTGCCTCTGTCTAAGCCAGACAAACGAGTGCTGCAACAAATAAAAACTGTAGAGATGTAAGCTACACTAGCTTAGTGGGTGAGAACTTCTAAGATCACATTCATAACACATCATACAAGCAAGTGATTAATCAGGCAAGTGATATGCATTAAACATATGGAAATCAACAGACATATGACTAGCCAGAAATCATATGTGAGTGGAATCTCACCCTCTATCCCGGGTTAGCAGATTAACGAATACAGCGGTACTACTAAAATATGTCGTTTTGGATCACGGTCAACCAACTTATAATTTCATTTGTGGATCACGATTAACCAACTCATTATTTCTTTTATGGATCACGATTAACCAGCTTTTACTCCGTTTTTGGATCACGGGCAACCAACCAATGCTAATACTCCATTCCCATTTGTGATATGAATAAGTCTATATTACTTATCAATTCAGAATAATCAGTTATGCCAATTCCTTAGGTGATCAATCAACAATTGCAGACAATCAATCCAAATTCATCTATACAACCATTAGTTAATCACCCGGCCTCGATATTCTTATATTCATATTTCTCATATCATCAGCAAACATACATAATTCCCATTTATCCTCACCATACATATCCATTTATCTTTGCCTAAAATCTAATGCAACTATCATTACAATCACATACAGTAAATGGAATCGGGAAGAATACTCAACCTACCATTGGAACACTGGTCCTCTAGTAGTAATAGTCCGGTGAAAGGGAATCGTCAATCTCGAGCTCACCTAAAAAGGAATAAATATCCTAATGAGTATTTCATCACTTAACTAAACCAAACTATTAAACAAAACTAGTAATTTTGTAATTCTCTTCACTTGCGGAAGTCCTGACTTAAAACGGCCGTAACTTGGTCATTTTAACTCGGAATTTCACAAATTATATATTGATTTCTATTTACTTTGAAAGATCTATCTATTTATAATATCATTTCCATGTTTTAAAAATGTTTATGTCTCGAAAAATTCTGATCAGTAGCGAAATCTAATTCTGAAAAATAGTTTTGTGAATGTTTGTAATGTTTCTATTATATAGATCGACTATACATTCAATATTGATGATTTCCTATCATGAATGACATGTTATGAGCTTGATGTATGCATGCTCTTGAAAATATTTACTAAAATAAAATTTTAGAAATTCTTTATTTGTAAGACTCCATGAATACTTACTCTTTAGAAGACTAGTTTCATGATTTTGATCATTCTCTTTTGTTTTGGAATTATTTCTTAGGAAAATCTGGTTATCCTTGCTAAACTTGAGTATTTATTATATCTATTCCTTAAGGCCTTCATTTCTTCATAAAAATCCCCCTTTTATACTTTGTAAACATGTTTTCAAATAGGGCTATTCCTAAATCCGAATTTTGTAAAATTAGTTTTTGAGTGATTTCTTTGAAAAAAAAAACTTGTTTAATACTTTAAAATTTCAAGTTCTATTATTCTTATCCCCTAAGGACTTCATTTCTTAAATAAAACTTTCATTTTGGGTTTGAAAAATAGGTGTTTTCATGCTATTACTCCTAAATTACGAATTTCTTAAAATGACAAGAAACTCAAATTTTCCTACTTTATTTCTACTCCTTGTTTTACATATTTTTCTTAGCAAATCCCATCTTAACTTATAAAAATCATCACGTAAAGATATCTATTACCTATACTCTTCATTTTTCATATAAAACACAAGTTTTGGAGTTGATAAAAGGGTTTTTAAGGCATGGTCTTAACACCATCCGAATTTTCATTTGACCATTTCAAGTAAATAATTTTCCTTTTTGAGTTTCTTGTCTCATCTACTTAAAGATCTATAAACTACAACATTTATATACACAAGACAAAGGTTTTTATGATCATTAATGCTCCAAAACACAAAATATCCACAAGATCATGAATGTCAAGTATAATATGAGCATTTAAATGCTTGATCTACTACTTAGGATACATGAAATGGAGTTTGAAAACATGAACATAGATTTTTATGAAAGATCTTTACTTTACTCTAACATTATATGCATGAACATGAAGATCATTATATACAACACATTCAAATACAAGATCTACTCTTGTGATGGCTTGATATTCATGTAGTAGTATTTTCTTGTCCCTAGCAAGAGCTCATGGGGACTTAAGATGAAAATACTCATGAATAGTCTTGCCATTATAAGGTTTAATGGTAGAAAGGTAAAGATTCATCACCTAAAGCTTGGAATAAGAGGAGGAATGAAGAAAGAAAGTAAATTTGAGTGAGTATGTGTGCGTGATAGGGTGTCACGGCATCAAGGAGGAGAGAAAGAGAGAGTTTTACTTGAGTGAAAAAAAAAAAAAAGAGTAAAAATGAGGAGAGAGAGTATAAATAGATATATATATATATGGAAGAAAATTAGGGTTAATGTGTAAACCTCGATTTTTCTAGTAACCAAGTAGACTTCGGAAACCAAAACCCTAAATCAGATTAGCTTAAGCTTGAGAGAGAACCTAAGAACCCTGGATTCGGATTTCCTTCGATTTCAATCTAAAAGAATTTTTGTAAAATAATTTAATGTGGAATATTTTTCTAAAGTATATTTCAAACCATAAAAAGATCTGACTTCGAAAAATTTTCCATTCCGGGCCTTCCCGAGGTCCATTACAAAAAAGCGAACCCCGGAACTCGAAATTCGAAAAATATTCCGGAATACTCTTTAGAACCGAAATTTAATGAGGATTCCAAAAATATAATTTTTATAATTTTTCGGTTTATGAAAAATACTGATATAGCCTTTTTCTTGTATTTTCTTTACTACCGATAAATTAATTGTCTTGTTTACTATTCATTACTATTCACAAGTATAACTTACTACACTCATAAGCCACTCCCTACTCTTACATCCTTACAAACACTCAATTACATTTTTTTTTTCAAGAATAAATTGTCTCTTAAGAATTATTACATTTAAGACTTATTATTACATAAATTACAAAACAAAACAAATTCAACTCTCCCTCTCTCTCTTCCCATTCTCAAACCGACGCAAAGCCCCACCCCCACCCCCCCCCCCCCCCCCCCCCCCCCCCCCCCTCTCATGCCCTCATTTGTATTTTTTTTCATCTAATTTACAAGCCAACAAACCCTAATTTACCTTACTATATATTATCTTTTATGCCTTCTCTCTCTTTCATTCATTTTCACTTTTCAAAAAAACTCACAAACTCTCTCTCATTTTCCTCTCTTTGTCGTGACCCACTTCTTACACACACACTCTCACATAAGTTCATTTTCTTCTTCATTTTCCACTCATTCCAAGCCTTAGGTGATGAATCTTAAACCTTTCTACCATCATACCTTATAATAGCAAGACTATTCATGAGTATTTCCATATTTAAGTCCGCATGAGCACTTGCTAGAGACAAGAAAATACTACTACATGAATATCAAACCATCACAAGAGTAGATCTTGTGTTTAAATGTGTTTTTGTTGGATTATCTTCATGTTCATGCATATAATAGTAGAGTAAAGTGAAAACCTTGCATAAAAAAATCCATGTTCATGTTTTCAAACTCCATTTCATGTATCATAAGTAGTAGATCAAGCATTTAAATGCTCATACTATACTTGACATTCATGATCTCATGGATATTTTGTGTTTTAGTGCATTAATGAATCCTAAAGACTTTTGTCTTGTATATATGAATGTTGTAGTTTGTAGATATTAAAGTAGATGAGACAAGAAACTTAAAAAGGAAAAATTTTTGTTTGAAATGTTCAAATGAAAATTCGGATGACTTTAAGACCATGCATTAAAAACCCTTTTATCAAATCCAAAACTTGTGTTTTATATGAAAAATGAAGAGTATAAGTAATAGATATCATCAAGTGATGATTTTTATAAGTTGAAATGAGATTTGCTAAGAAAAATATGCAAAACAAAGAGTAGAAATACGATAGAAAATTTTGAGTTGCTAGTCAATTTAGGAAATTCATAATAAAGGAGTAATGACATGAAAACACCTATTTTTCAAACTCAAATTGAAAGTTTTATTTAGAAAATGAAGTCCTTAGGGGATAGGAATAATGGAGCTTGGAATTTTAAAGTATTAAACAAGTTTTTCCCAAAGAAATCACTCAAAAACTAATTTTACAAAATTCGAATTTAGGAATAGACCCTACTCGAAAACATGTTTACAAAGTATAAAATGGGGATTTTTATGAAAAAATGAAGGATTTAAGGAATAGATATAATGAAGACTCAATTTTAACAAGGATAATTAGGTTTTCTTAAGAAATAATTCCAAAACAAAAGGAAATGATCAAAGTTAAGGAACTAGTTTTCTTAAAAGTAATAATTCATGGATTCTTACAAAATAAAGAGTTTCTAAAATTTCCTTTTAGTAAATATTGTCAGGAGCATGCATACATCAAGCTCATAACATGCTATTCATGATAGGGAATCATCAATATTGCATGTATAGTTGATCTATATTCTAGAAACATTACAAATATTCACAAAAATATTTTTTCGGAATTGGAATTTGCTACTGATCAGAATGTCTTGTGACCCAAACATTTTCAAAACTTGAAAATAATATTAGAAATAGATATATCTTTCGAAATAGATAGAAATTTATATATAATTTGCGAAATTCCGAGTTAAAATGACCAAGTTATGGCCATTCTAAGTTGGGACTTCTGCAAATGACAAGATTTACAAATTTACTAGTTTTGTTAAATAGTTTGGACTAGTTAAGTGATGCAATACTTATAAGGGTATTTCTTCCTTTTTAGGTGACCCCGAGATCGACGATTCCCTACCACCGGATTACTATTACTAGAGGACCGGTGTTCCTAATGGTCGAGTGAGTATTACTTCCGATTCCATTTATTGTATGTCATTGTAATGTTAGTTGCATTAGATTTTTAGCAAAGATAAAATGGTTATGCAGGATGGGGATGAATGAGAATTATGCATGGTTGTTATTGATATGTGAAATTGTAAGTAAGAATATCGAAGCCGAGTGATTAACTCATGCTTGTATAGATGAATTAGGATTGATTGTCTGCAATTATTGATTGATCACCTAAGGAATTGATATAATTGACTATTCAGAATTGAAAATAAATATGAACTCATTCATATCATAATGGGGATGGAGCATTAGCATTGGTTGGTTGCTCGTGATCTGAAACGGAGTAAAAGTTGGTTAATCGTGATCCATAAACGAAAATAATGAGTTGGTTAATCGTAATCCACAAACGAAATTATAAGTTGGTTGACCGTGATCCAAAACGACATATTTAGTAGTACCGCAATATTCGTCAATCTGCTAACCCAGGATGGAGGGCGAAAGTCCATTCACATATGATTTTCGGCTAGTCATATGTTTGTTGATTCCATATGTTTGATGTATATCACTTGTTGATTAGTCACTTTTTGCATGATGTGTTTTGAATGTGATCTTGGAAGTATTCATTATCACGCCCCGAAGGGTACCCTAAACGTGGCAGTCTGCCATACACAATATTAAAGCCTAAGAATGACCACCTTAGTCACGCGAAGGCTTCCATACTATGTACAAGGCGTCTAGCACATAAAGGAGACACATTGGAGAGATACATTTTATATTGGTACACTTGAGTAACAATGTAAAGGAAATACAATTTACTATACTTCAGATACAACTCACTATACTTCATATACGAATCACTATACTTCAAAATACAAATCATTAAACTTCAATTACATTATCAAAGATTCCACTTCATAAAACTATACAAGGCAAATCATAAAACTAGCTGATAACTTCAATCATTCTTATTCCTTGCCGGAATCCCAAAGTCATTCTCGGCTCCAACCATCATGGTCTTCACTTAGCATACTTGAGATAACCTATTCATTTAGACAACTATTGGGGTATAAGCTACACTAGCTCAGTGAGAATTCCCTTAACTTTACCATAACAGACAAGTTATAATCAATCATATGCTATGCATGAACAAACACATGAGCAAACAATTATGTATGGGTATCCGGAACCCACACACAGAACGGATTTACACCCTTCGTATCTTGGGTTAGGAATGGTATTGAAGTCTACACGACCGCATCTAGTCCCCAAGCCCTCGGCTCTTAGCACTCGACTCAGCTAGGCTCATCCAAGGAATGCATCCACATGTGCCTTAGTACCCCTGAATGAGCTCTGACACCGGATTCATCATCCCAACGAATCCTTGGACCATACCGATCGACCTGCGTAGGAGTGGCATACTACCAATGCAATATGTCCGATGCGATGCATGACCAATTTAATTTTTCCTTAGGTCAAAATATTCATACATTCTTTAGAGTGACCAATCAATATCACACACATAACAGAAATAATATGAACAGTGCAGTTATCCAATCGAATCGTGATTTCGATATGCTTAAGTATTCTTTAGCATACATTCATCACAGTTTCATCATATATCCCATCCCCATTCATATCGATTTTTATCTTGTTCCTATAATTTTAATGCGATTAACTACAAGCACAAACAAGATAACAAAATAAGGAGAAAACTCACTCGGCCATTGCACCACCGATCTCTTAGTAATAGCAATCCGGTGGTAGGGAATCGTCGAATTCGGGATCACCTAAAAAGGAAGAATTACTCTAATAAGTATTTCAACTCAAACTAATCCAAACGATTTTATACGAACTATCAAATTCATAATTCTTGCCCTAAGCGGAAATTCCAACTTAAAACGGCCATAACTTGGTCATTTTAACTCGGAATTTCGCAAATTATATATCGATTTCTATCTACTTTGAAAGATCTATCTAATTCTAATATTATTTTCAAGTTTTGAAAACATTTAGGTCTCGTAACAGAGGGATCAGATCTGATCAGTAACGGTTTTGGATTCCAAAAAATAGTTTTGTAAATGTTTGTAATGTTTCTACTATATAGATTAGCTATACATGCAATATGAATGATTTCCTAACATGAATGACATGAGATGAGTTTAATGTATGCATGCTCTTGATGATTTTTGCTAAAAGGAAATTTTACAACTTTTTATTTTGCAAAACCATAATAACAACTACTTATGAAAAGTCTAGTTTTCTAACTTTGATCATTTCTATTTGTTTTGGATTTATTACTTAAGAAAATATAATTATTTTTGTTAAAATTAAGTCTTCATTATATATATTACTTACGACCTTCATTTCTACATAAAAATTTCCATTTTATACTTTGTAAACATGTTTTCAAATAGGGTTGATTCCAAAATCCGAATTTTATAAAAATTGTTTTTAAGTGATTCCTTTAAGTAAAAATCATTTGGTACTTAGAAAATTAAGGCTCAATCATGCCCAACCACTAAGGACTTCATTTCTTTGATAAAACTTCTAATTTGAGTTTGGAAAATATGAGTTTTCATGCCATTGTTCCATTGTTACAAATTTCCTAAAATGACAACAACTCAAATTTTTCCTACTTCATTTCTACTCATTGTTCTATATATTTTTCTTAGCAAATCCCATCTTAATTTATCAAAATCATTACTTGATGATACCTATGACTTAAACTCCTCATTTTTCATATAAAACACAAGTTTTGGAGTTGGTAAATGGGTTTTTAAGGCATGGTTTGGAAATCATCCGAATTTACAAATTTTGGATAAACTCAATTTTCATACTTTGTTTCTACAATGCATCATGCATATATGTATTACCTTCAAGCTATTGTCATGAAGATTATGAGATGATCTACCTACATGTATACATATAATATCAAAAATTCTTTTTGAAAACCTTTACTTTGCAAAACTTTGAATTTTACTAGACTTAAGAAAAATAGTCTTTTCTTCTTGCAAAATCATAATTTTATTATCAAACT